>SJYC01117086.1:0-11528 GCA_006408675.1 Madoqua kirkii | reverse complement strand
AAGCAGTGCTGAGAGATGAAGAGAGCATTCCTGGCTCCAATCCTGTGCTGACTCCAATAATTGCTACAGTCCTGTATATTGTCACCCTGCCTATTTAACTTATATACAGAGTACATCATATGAAATGCCAGGTTGGATGAGGCATAAACTGGAATCAAGATTGCTGGGAGAAATATCAATAACCTCAAATATGCAGATGAAACCCCCCTTATGGCATAAAGTGAAGAGGAAGTAAAGAGCCTTTTGATGACAGTGGAAGAGGAGAGTGAAAAAGCTGGCTTAAAACTCAACATTCATAAAACAAAGATCATGGCATCTGGTCCCATCACTTCGTGGCAAATAGATGGAGAAACAATGGAAACAGTGACAGACTTTATTTTCTTGGGCTCCAAAATCCCTGCAGATGGTGACCTCAGCCATGAAATTAAAAGATGCTTGCTCCTTGGAAGAAAAACTATGATGAATTAGACAGCATAAAAAGCAGACATTACTTTGCCAGCAAAGGTCCATATTGTCAAAGTTATGGTTTTTCCAATAGTCATGAAGGGATGTGAGAGATGGACCATAGAGAAGCTGAGTACCAAAGAATTGATGCTTTTGAACTGTGGTGTTGGAGAAGATTCTTGAGAGTCCCTTGGACTGCTAGGAGATCAAACCAGTGAATCTGAAAAGAAATCAGTCCTGAATATCCCTTGGAGGGACTGATGCTAAAGCTGAAACTCCTATCTTTTGGCCACCTGATGCAAAGAGTTGACTCATTGGAAAAGACTCTGATGCTGGGAAGGATTGAAGGCAGGAGGAAAAGGGGACAACAGAGGATGAGATGGTTGGATGGCATCACCACTTAGATGGATATGAGTTTGAACAAGCTCCAGGAAATAGTGATGGACACGGAGGCCTGGCATACTGCAGTCCATGGGGTCGCAAAGAGTCAGACTCGACTGAGTAACTGAACTGAACCTAGCCCCTGCCCTCCCTGTGATGACCCAATAGAAATCTTTATTTTGCTTAATTGGGTTTACATCACTTTCAATTAAAGGCATTTCAAAACAGCCCTCAAGAATTTGATTTCTTGATCTGCACTGATCTCAATGTTCCGTAGGTAAATGAGAGAGTCCACAGAAAGAAGCTTGGATGCCTGGTCTCATACTTGTTACAGCATGGGTTCAGAAATATGTTCACTTTCAGGCAGGATCCATAGAGCTCTGCCAAATAGGAAGCATTGTTTCAAATCCTTTCAAATTATTTAGATTATCTAATCCACAGAATTTTGAGCATTACTTTATTAGTATGTGAGATGAGTGCAATTGTGCAGTAGTTTGAACATTTTTTGGCATTGCCTTTCATTGGGATTGGAACAAAACGGACATTTTCCAGTCCTGTGGCCACTGCTGTGTTTTCCAAATTTGCTGACATATTGAGTGCAGCACTTTCACAGCATCATCTTTCAGGATTTCAAATAGCTCAACTGGAATTCCATCACCTCTACTAGCTTTGTTCATAGTGATGCTTTCTAAGGCCCACTTGACTTCACATTCCAGGATGTCTGGCTCTAGGTGAGTGATCACACCATTGTGATTATCTGGGTCATGAAGATCTCTTTTGTACAGTTCTTCTGTGTATTCTTGCCACCTCTTCTTAATATCTTTTGCTTCTGTTAGGTCCATATCATTTCTGTCCTTTATCGAGCCCATCTTTGTGTGAAATGTTCCCGTGGTAGCTCTGATTTTCTTGAAGAGATCTCTAGTCTTCCCATTCTGTTCTTTTCCTCTATTTCTTTGCACTGATCACTGAGGAAGGCTTTCTTATCTCTCCTCGCTATCCTTTGGAACTCTGCATTCAGATGCTTATATCTTTCCTTTTCTCCTTTGCTTTTCACTTCTCTTCTTTTCACAGCTATTTGTAAGTCCTCCCCAGACAGCCATTTTGCTTTTTTGCATTTCTTTTCCATGGGGATGGTCTTGATCCCTGTCTCCTGTACAATGTCATGAACCTCATTCCATAGTTCATCAGGCACTCTATCTATCAAATGTAGTCCCTTAAATCTATTACTCACTCCCACTGTACAATCATAAGGAATTTGATTTATGTCATACCTGAATGGTCTAATGGTTTCCCCTATTTTCTTCAATTTAAGTCTGAATTTGGCAATAAGGAGTTCACAAGCTGAGCCACAGTCAGCTCCCAGTCTTGTTTTTGCTGACTGTATAGAGCTTCTCCATCTTTGGCTGCAAAGAATATAATCAATCTGATTTCGGTGTTGACCATCTGGTGATGTCCATGTGTAGAGTCTTCTCTTGTGTTGTTGGAAGAGGGTGTTTGCTATGACCAGTGCATTTTCTTGGCAAAACTCTATTAGTCTTTGCCCTTCTTCATTCCAAATTCCAAGGCCAAATTTGCCTGTTACCCCAGGTGTTTATTGACTTCCTACTTTTGCATTCCATTCCCCTATAATGAAAAGGACATCTTTTTTGGGTGTTAGTTCTAAAAGGTCTTGTAGGTCTTCATAGAACCATTCAACTTCAGCTTCTTCAGCGTTACAGGTTGGGGCATAGACTTGGATTACTGTGATATTGAATGGTTTGCCTTGGAAATGAACAGAGATCATTCTGTCGTTTTTGAGACTGCATCCAAGTCCTGCATTTCAGACCCTTGCTGACCATGATGGCTACTCCATTTCTTCTAAGGTATTCCTGCCCACACTAATAGATATAATGGTTATCTGAGTTAAAGTCACCCATTCCAGTCCATTTTAGTTCACTGATTCCTAGAATGTTGAAGTTCACTCTTGCCATCTCCTGTTTGACTACTTCCAATTTGCTTTGATTCGTGGACCTAACATTCCATGTTCCTATGCAATATTGCTCTTTACAATGTTGGACTTTGCTTCTATCACCAGTCACATCCACAACAGAGATCAAATTGCCAATATCCACTGGATCATGGCAAAAGCAAGAGAGTTCCAGAAAAACATCTATTTCTGCATTATTGTTTATGCTAAAGCCTTTGACTGTGTGGATCACAATAAACTATGGAAAATTCTGAAAGAGATGGGAATACCAGACCACCTGACCTGCCTGCTAAGAAACCTATATGCAGGTCAGGAAGCAACAGTTAGAACTGGACATGGAACAACATACTGGTTCCAAATAGGAAAAGGAGTACATCAAGGCTGTATATTGTCACCCTGCTTATTTAACTTCTATGCAGAATATATCATGAGAAATGCTGGGCTGAAGAAGCACAAGCTGGAATCAAGATTGCTAGGAAAAATATCAATAACTTCAGATATGCAGATAACACCACCCTTATGGCAGAAAGTGAAGAGGAACTAAAAAGCCTCTTGATTAAAGTGAAAGAGCGGAGTGAAAAAATTGGCTTAAAGCTCAACATTCAGAAAACTAAGATCATGGCACCTGGTCCCATTGCTTCATGGCAAATAGATGGGGAAACAGTGTCAGACTTTATTTTTCTGGGCTCCAAAATCACTGCAGATGGTGACTACAGCCATGAAATTAAAAGATTCTTATTCCTTGGAAGGAAAGTTATGACCAACCTAGATAGCATATTCGAAAACAGAGACATTACTTTGCCAACAAAGGTCTGTCTATTCAAGGCTATGGTTTTTCCAGTGGTCATGTATGGATGTGAAAGCTGGACTGCGAAGAAAGTTGAGCACCGAAGAATTGATGCTTTTGAACTGTGATGTTGGAGAAGACTCTTGAGAGCCCTTTGGATTGCAAGGAAATCCAACCAGTCCATCCTAAAGGAAATCAGTCCTGTGTGTTCTTTGGAAGGACTGATGCTAAAGCTGAAACTCCAATACTTTGGCCACTTCATGCTAAGAGTTGACTCACTGGAAAAGACTCTGATGCTGGGAGGGATTGGGGGCAGGAGGAGAAGGGGACGACCGAGGATAAGATGGCTGGATGGCATCACTGACTCGATGGACATGAGTCTGGGTGAACTCCAGGAGTTGGTGATAGACAGGGAGGCCTGGCATGCTGCAATTCATGGAGTGCCAAAGAGTCAGACACGACTGAGCAACTGAACTGAACTGACTGAAGCCACAGAAGAAAGGAAAGCAGAAAGAGAAAACTGAAAGACACCCTGAGCATTAACGAAAATGCCCTCTGCCTTTGCCTCTGTCTTTCAAAGTCTTCAGAAAAAGGCTGTCATTTAACAACAGCAAACATTTCCTGGGTGCCTCTTCTGTGTAGATGCTCATGTGGGATGGAGGAGACCATGTGCATGAATACACAGCCCCTGCCCTCAAGGGACTCAGCACCCAAAGGATTCTCGAGTTTGATCCTCTCCCAATTTTACTTCTGACAGGTTCATTGATTCTTTTTCTCCTATTTATCAGAAATGGGGATAATTTGATATTTGATATGATTCCTAAGAGTCTAGCTCTCCCTCTTCAGTAGGAACACATGTACACACAATAGCAAAATTACCGCCTTGCAATTTCTGAGAATTATTCAAGAAGATATTTCCTTGTAACTTAAGTAAGTCATTTTCAAAGTTGTCCTGGATTTCAAAACAAAAACCTGAATTAAAGAACTTTCCAACATCCTAAGATCCTGTGATCTCTTGCAGCTGTAATGTCTGAAAATAAACCCTAAAAATTCTCTAGTAAATCAGCAACTCAACCGAGAAAAATGCTTTCAATTTCATTTGCATGAATCAGAGTTCTAAGTCTTATCTTCTCATCCAGCGCATCATCTGAAACAATGATAAGTTTAGCCAGAGAGGAATTCTAGAAACCACCCAGTCAGGGCTTAGACTAGTAGAGTCAAGAACAGTCAGCCAGGCAGGCGGGGTTAGGGATGTTCTGTACTTGGGATGCAGTTTTCCTGCTGGGGCTGAGGGAGGAAAGGAGGCCTCTCTGGACATCCTGTCTTTAACAGTCCAGGTAATTTGCTTACATCTGTTCAATGCCCACTGCGAGTAAACTGGAGTGACTTGCCAGTCCCTAGAAACAAGGGTGTGGTTTAAAATAGGCAAACACACAAACTCTTCTCCACCTGCACCCATGGCAGATATTTTTCACTCATGGAAGCTCAGACTCCTTTCATAACAGGGAAGGACCAGTGGCTGACACTTAGAAGAAACCTTATTGATACAGTTGCAATGGTCCTTTGGGTACAAAGTGTCTAATCCCTTTGTAAGATTAGGGGTGAGGAATCACCAGGAAACCTGTTTAAAGATAGTTGTATGCATTTTTTAAAAATTAATTCTTATTGGAGTTTAGTTGCATTACAATGTTTTGGTTTCTACTCTACAGCTAAATGAATCAGTTATCATATAGATCTATCTGGGCTACGCCAATGGCTCAGGGGTAAAGAATCCACCTGCAATGCAGGAGTTGCAGGAGATGCAGGTTTGATTCCTGGGTCAGGAAGATCCCCTGGAGGAAGGCATGGCAACCCACTCCAGTCTTTTTGCCTGAAGATTCCCATGGACAAAGGAACCTGGTGGGCTATTATCCATAGGGTGGCAAAGAGTCAGACATGACTGAGTGACTAACACACAGAACACACCACAGTGCATTGAGTAGAGCTCTCTGTGCTACACAGTCGGTTCTCACTAGTTATCTAATTTATACATAGTATCAACAGTGCATCTACCTCAATCTCAGTCTCCCAGTTCATCCCTCCCCTAAGGACAGTTATAATGATAATGAAATGAATAGAAGTCTCATGAGTGTGGGGGGCAGAGAATTTCCTCCAGTGAGAACATCAATAAGCCATCATTGAATTCTGGATATGATGACAGTTCGGCTGGAAGTAAAACCCTGTGGTGGCTAGCTCAGAGGAGGTTCCCAGCCTCCCTGGAAAACTTTGTTTCATAGACTTCACTTTCGTTTGTGGGGCTGGGACTGGCATTGGAGATGGCAGATGTGATTCATGAAAGGACTGGGGCCAGAAACTCACAGAACCAGGACTGAAGATCAAACTCAAATGCATTTATCAACTGGACTTTCCCCAGGGGCTGGCACTGGGAATGTGCGCTGTGGCTTTGTATTTCTGTGATGTGCTTTCTTCATAATGTCTATTGTTGTGTTCAGTCACTAAGTTGTGTCTGACTTTTTGTGACCCGATGGACGTCAGACTTCCCTGTTCTTTACCATCTCCCAGAATTTGCTCAAATTCCTGTCTATTAGCTGATGGTTCAGGTTTTCTTTTTTTAAAAATAATACTCCTTTTTTTTCATCTAGAGTGATCAAAGTCCTGTTACCCAAAAGTGTCAGTTGACCCAGGCCATTCAGTGCAGGGATCTCTTCCAGTGACCAGTTTGGGGCTCAGGTAAAGCAAAATCTGATGGCCTTGCAAAGTCCTTTACCCTTGAACATCTCAGCTTATAGCTTCATCTACTCTCAACACAGGGAAGCAATTGGGCAAGGACATAGCATGATGTGGACTTTAGAAATAACAGTTTCACTAAAGGAAGGATGGATTTTAGGGGAGCATGATTAGAGACTAGAAAATTTATTACAAAGCTGTTGTATTTGACCAGGCTAGAGATTAAGAGAGAATGAATGAGAGAAAAGATTTGCTCTTTTTCTTTCTCTTGCCTAGTGTTTTCTTTTCTGTCTTTCCTTATGCTTTAATTGTAATTGAGTTATTTATTAAAGGTTTCCTGAAAAAAATTTCATGCTTCATATTTTATTGTGATGTAATTTACATACCATAAAATTTTAAATACCAAAAATGCATCCTTTTTAATTGCACAATTCAGTGTACTTACATTGGATGCTGTTATCATCACTATCTAATTTCAGAACATTTTCATCACCCCAAAAAGAGACCAAATATCCACTACTGGTCATGCTCCCCTACACCCACCCCTTGACAAACACTAATCTTTCTATCTCTTTGGATTTGCCTCTACTGAACATTTTATATAAATGGAGTCATACAATATGTGACCTTTGGTGTTCAGCTTCTTTCAATTAGAGTAATGTATTTAAGGTTCATCTGTGTTGTGACATGTATAGGTACTTCACTCCTTTTTATGGCTGATTAACACTCCATTGTATGGCCATGCAACCTTAGGTTATCCATCATCAGGCAGCTAACAGGCAAATGAGTTTCCCTCCCCATTTTGGGGAATTATGAGTAATGCTGCTATAAACATTCATACAAACATTTGTGTGGATATATGTCTTCATTTCTCTTAAATATTATTTCCAAGAGTGGAATTCCTAGTCTCTGGGTAACTCTATTAACTTTCTGAGGAACTTCCATACAGTTTTACAAAGTAGCTGCAAAATGCTATTATGCTTCATGCATATGTGTGTGCTGAGTTGCTTCAGTCGTGCCCGACTCTTTGCGACCCTGTGGACTGCAGCCCTGAACCCCTTGGCTCCTCTGTCCATGGAATTCTCTGGGCAAGAATACTGGAATGCGTTGTCATTTCCTTCTCCAGAGGATTTTCCCAACCCAGGAATCAAACCTGAGTCTCATGTCTTCCGCACTGGCAGGTGGGTTCTTTACTGCTAGCGCCGCCCGGGAAGGCATTATGCTTCATATTCCCCCCTTAAATACTTAGCCAGTGAATTGCTTTCAGAAACTTTTTAAAAAGTCAGTTAAATTGCTTCTTGCTTCCCATCACTCTTTGGTTGATTTTTAATGTGAGTCATTGGTCCTCAGTCCACTCTAGTGTTCTCCCTGGCTCCAGGAACTGCAGCAGCAGAACATTGTAAATGATCAGTTAATGACCATACAGTAGTGGACCATTTTTCAAAGATCAGTGTCTGACCCAGACAAGAAAAAGCGAAGTCCCCAAGTCTTCCAAAATTTCCCTCTAATCCTTAGCACTTTTTCAGGGCCTACCAAGTAAGGTCAAAGATTTCTCTCTGGATTTTCGCTAAAGACAATGAAGTCATTTTCTTTTAAAGGCTTTACTTCAGCAATTACTCAGCTCTCTTTCCCCCCTTGAAGTTGTTGTTGTTCAGTTGCTAAGTCATGTCTGATTCTTTGCCATCCCATGGATATGCCAGGCTTCCTTGTCCTTCACTGTCTCCTGGAGTTGCTCAAATTCATGTCCATTGAGTTGGTGATGCTATCTAACCGTCTCATCCTTTGCCACCCTCTTCTTTTGCCTTCAATCTTTCCCAGCATTGGGGTCTTTTCCAATAAGTTGACTCTTCATATCAGGTAACCAAAGTATTGGAATTTTAGCTTCAGCATCAGTCCTTCCAATGAATATTCAGGGTTGGTTTCCTTTAGGATTGACTGGTTGGATCTCCTTGCAGTCCAGGGGACGCTCAAGAGTCTTCTCCAGCACCACAGTTCAAAAGCATCAGTTCTTTGGTGCTCAGCCTTCTTTGTGCTCCAGTTCTCATATCTGTACATGACTCCTGGAAAAACCATAGCTTTGACTATATGAACCTTTGTTAGCAAAATGATGTCTCTGCTTTTTAATATGCTCTCTAGGTTTGTCATAGTTTTCCTTCCAAGGAGCAAGTATCTTATAATTTCATGGATGCAGTCTCCATCTGCAGTAATTTTGGAGCCCAGTAAAAGAGAATCTGTTACTGCTGCCACTCTTTCCCCATCTATTTGCCATGAAGTGATAGGACTGGATGCCATTATCTTAGCTTTTTGGATGTTGAGTTTTAAGCCAGCTTTTTCACTCTCCTCTTTCACCCTCATCAAGAGGCTCTTTAGTTCCTCTTGAAGTGACCACCTGCAAATGTGATCAGTGAAAGAGAAATATTGCCTTTCCCTCAAATGTTAGCACTGGAATTGCAACCAGCTTCCCCTTCTCCCACAGTCCTCCAGCACAGCTTTCTCTGTATTTAGCGGGGGTTCTCTCCTTTCACAGCTCTAGCAAACGTGAAAACATCTAGTAAGGAACCATGAAAGACAGTACAACAGTCCCACAGGGGGTCCTCTGAGGTCAATGAAGTCCAGGATGAGCTTCTGACACCAAACCAACCCACCTACTCCAGCTCCCCAGATGGCAGCTGGGGGCTCAGCATTGTTAAGGTAACTTAGCACCAGGCTGGCCTGGGGAGCGTGACACCCTGCAGAGCCTCAGTACATCCTATAGGACTTGTTCACACTGATGTGACTGTTTGGGTCTTTTAAGGAAGTGCCAGTGAAGTCAACCATGATCAACAGCCCTTCTTTCTTCCCTGCATTTTGGCCAAATATCAGCTATTTCTCACCTTAGCCCCTCCATAAATTTTTCCCCAGTGAATAACAATTCAGGTCTGTGATAGGTCTTTACTGAATTTTCTGCTAATTCTCCCTCCCTGAAATGCTTCACCCACTTGTAAGAGAAACGTGTGACCCAGCATTCAAGGCAGCCTCCCTGGACCCAGCCTATTAGGCCACAGTAGAATTTCTTTCCCCTCCCCATTTCCACTTATTTTGGAGGTAA
Source organism: Madoqua kirkii (assembly GCA_006408675.1). Classification (NCBI taxonomy): domain Eukaryota; kingdom Metazoa; phylum Chordata; class Mammalia; order Artiodactyla; family Bovidae; genus Madoqua; species Madoqua kirkii. Next base: position 2,135 of record SJYC01117086.1, on the reverse strand, counting down.
TCTGGGTAGAGGCTCCTCCAAGGGCCACCAAATTCAAAGGTTAAGCATTTTCCCTCTTTGTCCCTTGATCCCCAAGCACCCTGCAAAGGGTATGACCATTACAGCAAGCATGTGAAGATGGAAAACAAGAGAGTTTTGAGAAAATAGCCCACACTCCAAATCTACCAGTTTCTCAAAGCTGCTGCTTTCCTTCTTTATTCTGTTCCTACCACTTAGCAGGAAGCATAGGAAAGAAGGAAAAGGATTATCTCTGAAAAATCAAAACCCATTTCAAGGCCTGCCCTCTTTTCTCTCGTCTGGAGATACCCACCCCAGGAAGAGCTGGAGCACCCCCAAGCATCTGTGCAAGTTCACGGCCAACCCCACTTCAGTCACTCCTCACCGACGTGTAGAGCGCATCTCAGGAAATGAACTGGTGCCAGAGGGGAGGGTAAGCACAGCTTCCAGGTGCTCAAAGCATATGGCGTATGCCTAAGCCACTGAACAACTTCACCCTGATATTTACGTGTCTACTTCCTTCTAGCACTATGCGCCAACACTTTAGCTTGACCATACCTTTTAATTTTTACTTATTTATTTGGCTGAGCCAGATCCTAACTGGCATACAAGATCTTAGATCTTTGTCGTGGCAGGCAGGATATTTAGTTGTGGCATGTGGCATCTAGTTCCCTGACCAGGGATCAAACCCAGGCCCCGCTGCACTGGGAGTGTGGAGTCTTAGCCACTGGACCACCAGGGAAGTCCCTTGACTCTACCTTTTTATCCCTTCAGTCTATGTCCACCTGCCCCACTCAGACCACCTCTGTCGTGACGTCCTCTAGGTCCTTGGAGAACGGTGATCTTCCGATTTAGGCCTCACCCTACCACCCTAGGCCTACGGGTGAAATTCCTTTGTTAGAGTTCATCCAACCTGCACATGAAGCAGGTCCCTGGCCTTTGCCCCTAGGGGTCCTGGGAGGAGCCTTATCTAGATTCTGAAGACAGATCTCTTATTCTGCTTCTGCAACTGGGCTGCTATCTCACTCCATGGTCCATCTCCTATCTCCTTCCCACCTCTTCCCAGCCTGCCTGGCCAGGGGCCAGCAGCCAACCAAGGATCAGTATCCCAACCGCCAGATCTGTCTCTTTACTGTTTGTAAATAGGACACACTGGTACAGAATGGTAATAAAAGATGTTTTATTTGAAATGTATTTTCCTGGATGAGCACTGCTAGGCCCCCTAGACCTCAAATCCTCTCAGACCCCAGAAGAAAGAAGTTTCTGTAAATAACACAGCTGCCTTTCTGCCGTGCAGCCCTCAGCTTATCATAGGCAACAACTTGGCAGGTATTCTTCCAAGAAGCTGCATCCATGATAGATAAAACCTTGGGGAAGGGTGGTGTGTGTGTATGTGTGTGTGTGTGTGTGACTGTGTCTATATGGATAGTGGGGGGGGGCAGTGCTGAATGGTGGGTCTATACCTTCTGTGTACATATTGGAAAAATAGGAGAATCCTGATCATAGTGGCATAAGCATCATTCTAGGGATATTAAACTTTGGCTTCTTAGAAACCACTAGAAGCAGGGGTAATCTCAAGCCATTTGCCTCCTCTATCTTGTAATACGGTGTAAATTGGGGGATACCAGCACATCCTACCTGTGACAGCAAAGAGCAACCAAGACTCCTGTCTTCTGCTGCCATCTGGTGTTTAAGAGAAGAAAGTCTAAACTCATGGAGTCACCTTGGCAATGAGCAACCAGCATTTTCCAGCAAGAAGAGACCTTGTGTGGATGAGTGCTAGGCTGCTTCAGTCATGTCCAACTCTTTGTGACGCTATGGACTGTACATAGCCTGCCAGGCTCCTCTGTTCATGGGACTCTCCAGGAAAGAATACTGAAGTGGGCTGCCATGCCCTCCTCCAGGGGACCCTCCCGACCCAGGGATCAAACCCACGTGTCTCATGTCTCTTGCATTTGCAGGCCGGTTCTCCACCACTAGTGCCACATGGGAAGCCCATAGAAATCTTCTAATCTGATTCACTTCAATTTAGAGATAAGGAAGCTGAGATAAATTCAGTCTAAGACTCAGACTGAAACAAGAACCCCTGGCTCCTTCCCTTTTGCCACCCCACTTCTCTGAACGATTACGCTCACAGC
>SJYC01117085.1:0-16731 GCA_006408675.1 Madoqua kirkii | reverse complement strand
TTGTCAATTGCTTCATTTGCTATTGGTTTCTCCCATTTAAAAGGCTGTCTTTTCACCTTACTTAGAGTTTTGTTTGTTGCACAGAATCTTTTAATTTTAATTAGATCTCATTTGTTTATTTTAGCTTTTATTTCCAGTATACTGGGAGGTGGATCATAGATGATCCTGCTGTGATGTATGTCAGAAAGTGTTTTGCCTATGTTCTCCTCGAGAAGTTTTATAGTTTCTGGTCTTACGTTTAGATCTGTAATTCATATTGAGTTAATTTTTGTGTGTGGTGATAGAAAGTGATCTAGTTTCATTCTTTTACATCTGGTTGACCAGTTTTTCCAGCACCACCTGTTAAAGAGACTTTCTTTACTCCATTGTATGTTCTTGCCTCCTTTCTCAAAAATAAGGTGTCCATATGTGTGTGGATTTATCTCCAGGCTTTCTACTTTGTTCCATTGATCTATATTTTTGTCTTTGTGCCAGGACCATACTGTCTTAATGACTGTGGCTTTGTAGTAGAGTCTGAAGTCAGGTAAGTTGATTCTTCCAGTTCCATTCTTGTTTCTCAAGATTGCTTTAGCTATTCGAGGTTTTTTGTATTTCCACACAAATCTTGAGGTTATTTGTTCTAATTCTGTGAAAAATACTGTTGGTAGCATGATGGGGATTGCATTGAATCTGTAGATTGCTTTGGGTAGTATACTCATTTTCCCTATATTGACTCTTCCAATCCATGAACATCTTATTCGGTCCTACAATAAGCACTTTTTTTTTTTTTCCACTGAAACCCACAGTCAATTCATAATTTTTATATATTTATTTCTGTTTTTTTTGCACAGAAGCAAGTAGGCCACATTTTCTAGGGTAACAATACTGATGATTAAGAATGTGTGTATATAAGTATGATAAATCACTTTTATTTCAGAAACAAAGTAGATTTTTTTGATGTGACTTTTCATAACCCTGTATGCGAGAAAGCAAAAGAAACAGATGTATAGAACAGTCTTCTGAACTCTGTGGGAAAGGAGGGTGGTGGGATGACTTGGGAGAATAATATTAAAACATGTGTAATATTATAGATGAAGTGAGTTACTAGCACAGATTCAATGCGTGATACTGGATGCTTGGGGCTGGTGCACTGGAATGACACAGAGAGATGGTATGGGTTGGAAGAAAGAAAGGGGCTCAGAAAGGGGAACCCGTGTATACCTGTGGCAGAAACATATTGATATATGGCAAAATCAATGCAATAATGTAAAGTAATTGACCTCTAGTTAAAAAGAAAAGAAAAGAAAAGTGACAAAGAAAGAAGGAAATCATCCAAAGCCCTCCATACTTACACTGTAATCAAGCACCATGCAGGAGCCAATAAGTTTCAGACCAAGACATACTGTGCCAATTCTCCAGCCACATAGGAACATAGCCCAGAGCTTCAATACACAGGCTGCCCAAAGAGCAAGCCCATAAATATCTCAAAACTCACTACTGGACACTTCATTGCACTTCAGAAAGAAATGATGCAGCTTCCACTACCAGAACACTACACAAGGTTTCCTAACCAGGAAACCTTGACAAACCACTCATTCAAACCTATGTACAGAGAGGAACCACAACCTGCCTGAAACAGAAAGGCCACCCAAACAGAGCAATCTGCATGTTAAGTTGCTGCTGAAGTAAACACTGTTTGATCATTACTCGTCAATTGCTAGGAGACCAGTGATTTTGTGATGTCACAGCTTTTACACTGGGAAGACTTCTGTGATGGTCTAGAGTGTTTCTTCTTGTAGGCCAGCCAAACATCATTTGAAGGTGCAGTGTGTCAAAGCAGACAAATGAGAAAGTTATCTGAGGAAAGGTTTCTCTGACATGGCACATATTTCTTTAGAAATTCAAGATGGGTCTCCTAAAGATGAATCCACTTGTTCAGAGAGCTCCATTCGATCATCTTTGTATGATTATACAACTGAGGACTCAGTGTTGAGAACTATGGTTGAGGAATATGCTTTTCAAGCTTTGTCTGAGGATCTTGTGATCAAAAGGCCACACTACACATAGTCTGATCCATAAGGGGAGTAGGGGGGTATGGGAGACAATAATAGCAGTTCTGAAATCCCATGGGTTCTTTTTCGCAGTCCTTTGATTAGGACTTAAGGTCTGGGCACATACTAGGCTTCAGTCTCTGAATTTTTAATTCTGCCCTCTGACATGATTCCATTGCATGAAAGTGGGTAGTATATGATACAGTGAAACAGTCTCCCTAGCCTGCTTCCAGCTTGTAGAAGGTAGAAGTCCAGAGCTCTTATTTTGCACTATTGCTATTACTTTCAGTCCCAGCTGAACTTAAATATTTTATCTTAAAATCTTGATATGTGTCCTGATAATCTTACTGGTGCTCATGGCAAAGCACCCCACTCCAAAGCCACAAGCACATATGTCTTCATAACACGGCCTATTCTGTCTTGGTTTTCTGCTGAGATAGCTGAGGGATAACACCCTGAACCTTGGTAGATGTCTTACTGTGTGATTGAAATAATCTCTGAGTGACACTCCTAAACTCTTTGTATGGCATTGACCTGACTAAATAATGCCATGAACCAGATGTGAATAAGAGACAGGCTTCATACCATCCAGATAGCCACTAATACAAGCGTCCTATTTCCATGTGACTTACCAACCACACTAGCAATATCAGTTGGACCAACAGACTGGATTGTGGTAGATCAACCTGATGTTTTAAAAAAGTGGAGCATTTTTAATTGGCATTCAGATAGCAGCTACACTCAAGTAAATGGCTACATTGAGAACTTTGCTACTCCCTCTCCTTCTCAGAACCACATCCTATCTTCTTTACAAAGCAGTTATTCTGGACTGATGGCAGAACCTTCTGAATTTCCAGTCAGGCATAGCAATATGTCAGTGCATGACAGTCCTTTTCCTAACTTGCAAGAGAGAGGCAACTCATGCTTCTCAATGCCAGCAATCGCTTATACATCTGCCTCCTCTCTTTCAAGTAAACTCATCAATAATAATCATTATATGAAAACCATGCCAATTCAAACTGACCTATCAAATACGGGTCAGATTATGGAGCCTAAAGAAGATGGAAACTTATATTCAGAGATGTCAACAAATATCTACAATTCTTGTATTTGAACAATAAATTTACATGTTCATCTTCACAGTTTCACTTTCTATTTTCAAACAAAGAAGAGTAAAGTGAGGCTTTAGTTCAATTGTTGGCTATTTTACTACATGGCTTTATAAACTCTTCAGGCAAAGAAAATATTCGTTATGCAGCCTAGGTAAATGACTCCTGATATAATATTTGTAAGCAAGAAAACGAGAACAAAGGTTAAAGAGGTAATGGATATAAAGTGATTTCTGAAATCATCCCTGCTGACATGAAGGAGTGTCTAAATTAGGATGCTGTGGATGAAGGAAGAAATGCAAATAAAGTTAGAAAAATGAAAAGACACAGTTTGAACTTCAGTACATTCACATATTATATTCTATTAGTTACTGGTAGAGTCTTAAAAGGTTAGACAGCAGATTGCTTTCATGCAAGAAACTCATTCTGTTCTTGAAAATATAATGTGGCATGTCCAGAATATTGAAATCAATTATACCATCACTGTGATAACAAATATAACATGACATAATCAGTGACTAGCCCACAGTCAGCACAAGATATGTACTTTATAGGTGGTATTCTATAGGGTCATTTTTGCTCTGTTGTCCTTAAGGCCTGTCTTTCTTTCCAGACACTAAGAGGCCACCCTATCATTCCAAATGCTCTTTTAGATGTTGCTTACTTGTTGCCACAGACAGAGAACAAATTCCTGGTGGTGACTGCAGCACATCAGCGTGGTTAAAAAGTTCTTGAAAGACATGATATCTGTTTTCCTTAGTAATTCCATTATCTTTCTCTTATACTGGGCTTCTGAAGCTACAATCATGCAAATAATTTTCAATCATGCTAAGCCCCTTCTCACAACTTTGTCTCAACTCTTTCTTTGGATTGGAAAGAACTTCTGTTTACCCTCCTAGCAAGGGGAGCACAGATACCAAGTCTTCGATGTATCTTTCCCATCAGCTGAAACATAGAGCCTGACAATGACACATTTTCAGTGCTTACTGAACTGTCAACACACAAATGTAGTAGCCAATCTAGTGCTCTACACATTACTCAAGATTCTATAACCTGCACCACTATAATTCATCCTTTCTATTTCCTCAGATAATTTTCCAAATCCATAAATATTTATTACATTTACTTGGAACTCAGGAGGCCTGTATTCCGTGATTTGAAGACTATTTCATGTTATGATGTGATTTTTCTCTTGTGTCATTTTGTTATGTCAATCAAAGTCTTTGGAATAGTCAAATAGAAGTAGAGTTTTCTTCTATTTTGGAGTACCAAATGATTGTTGACAATTTAATTTGAGATTCACCTGCCCTTTATAAATCCAGCTTGAACATCTGGAAGCTCATGGTTTACATTCTGTTGAAGCCTGGCTTTGGGAAGTTTGAGCAGTCCTTTGCAACTGTGTGCTGCTGCTGCTGCTGCTTCTAAGTCATGTCAGTCGTGTCTGACTCTGTGTGCCCCATAGACAGCAGCCTACCAGGCTGCTCTATCCATGGGATTTTCCAGGCAAGAATACTGGAGTGAGTTGCCATTGCCTTCTCCGCGACTCTGTGTGATGTCTGCAATTGAGAGGTTGTGTGGACATTCTTTAGATTGCCTTTCTTTGTGGTTGGAATGGATAGTGCCACAGTTCCACAGTTGAGTCTCGCAAATTTCCTGGCATATGCAGGGCCGCACACTCACAGAATCTTTATATAGAATTTGAAATATCTCAACTGAATTCCATTACTTCTGTGAGCTTTGTTTATAAGTATGCTTCGTAAGCCCCCTTGACTTTGTATTACAGGACATCGGACCCTAGGTGAATGATTGCAGCATTGTGTTTAACTCAGTGATGAAGATCCTTTGGGCATAAGTTCATCTGTGTATTCTTTCACCTCTTAACAGCTTCTGCTTCTGTTATGTCCGTACTATTTCTGTCCTTTATTGTGCCCATCTTTGCATGAAATTTTCCCTTGATGTCTCAGAACGCTTTCCGATTCTATTTATTTATTTTATTTATCGGCTTTTTGACTGTGGAAAGTTTTATCTCTTTTTACTATTTCTGGGCCTCTGCATTCAAATGTGTATAGTTTTCCTGTCTCTCTTTTTGTTTAGCTTTGCTCCTCTTTTCCACTCTTTTTGAGGCCTGCCAACTTTGCCATTTTGCATTGCTTTGCCATGCAGATTTTCTTGATCACTGCTTCCTATACAGTACCACAAAGCTCCATCCATAGGTCTCCAGGAACTCATCTATCAGATAGAATCCCCTGTATCTATTTCTCACTTCCACCATAAAATCATAAAGGTTTTGATTGTAAATGTGTAAAATATATTAATTCCCTATTTCATCTAGGGAAATATTCACCCAGCTTTTCATCAAAGAAATGCAGAAAACTCTCTATGTTATTCAGGGAATACATGAAATATAGCTGTTTGACGTTTGCCGTTTAACTCAGACCTTAACTTTTGAATCATGTAAAATTATCTTTCTTGTGTGTGAATCTCTAAAGTGTTTCACATGTGAAAATTTGATAATTCTTATTGCATATGAGAACATTTCTTTCCAGATTGTCAAATGTGAAAGAGACAGAATTTCAAAATTCATATCTGAAGACTTTAATTCAAATTTCCTTGATGGAAATATAGAAAATTTCAGAGCTCATGCATGCAATCTGTGGGCAAATTCTATAATTCTTATGGAAAACTAACACTTTTTTTTTAAATTTTGGACAGTATTCAGTATTTCATGAAGGAAAGACTTCACAAATATTTTCAAATTACAAATGTGAAAAAATTGCATGTTTCATGTGATCATGTTGGGATGAATATGTGACATTGATTTTCTTTCTAATTTCCTGTCAAAGAATCTTCATCCAAATTTTCATAACTTCAACGTAAAAATTTCCGTATTTTTTGCATAATATTTTGTGTCCATACTTTCATGTATGATGTACAGAGAATTCTGTATTTTAAGCTGGACATACTTTTTCCAGATTTGTATGTGTGAATAGTAGAGAATTTTATGTTTCACATCCTGAAATCAGCATCTAGAGTTTCATATGTAAAACTGGGAATTTCATCTCTTATGTTGGACACTCTCATTTCAGATGACTACACTTGAAACAGATAGTACTTTCATTAAGAGGTGCCTTACTTAATTTTTTTTCTTCTGTGGTTATGATCTTATCATTGAGATTACTAAGGTTATTCATATCTCCCACATCAATTTTGTTTCTAACTTGAGCTTCATCTAGATTTTTTTTTTTTTCATCGTATTCTCTGGACAGAAGTTAACTAAGAAGGGCAACAATACAAAGCTTTCACTTGTTCCTTTGCCAATTTTGAATCAACTCATTCCCCCGTTTCCAATTCTAACTGCTGCACCTTCACTAACATACACGTTTCCCAGAAGACATATAAGGTATTCTCTTATTCTTATCTCAAAAGATTTTACAAAATTATTATTATTATTTTGGTTTGCATGTGATTTTCAGAGTCCAAGTCATTAGCAGAGACAGTTAAGTAAATATAGATAACTGTATGCTATCTCGTTGCTTATGCTATGATAAAAACATCAACTCATGTGTACCTCTTATGATTAAATAATTAACTACACATTCCTGTGTTTGTTGGTTTTGTTATTTTATTTTTTGGTCATTGTTGCTGTTGCTGTTTTTTTCTCTTTTTCAAGTAGTCAAGTACCAACTGGTAATTTCCCATGAACTTGCCATCTTATTCTACATGAATGAAATCATGTTCATGGCAGTCTATGACCTTTGATAGCCACTGAATGGAGTTACACTTTAAGATCAGAAATCAGTCATCTGTACCTGTGAAAATGTCAGGAATGTCAAAATACAACTAGATATATTTAAGTGCTAACTGTTTGAGCCCAATTATGCTGGCATATTTTATGTGAAAATTTCTGCATTTCTTCATACCAATGACAATTACTCATTAAGAGAAGTTCCAAGGGGAAAAGAAAAACAACAACAACACAATATGCTTGATTGCATGTTGGAAATTAAAGTAGTACCAGTTACATGTGTAAGTAAGCAACGTCCCATCAAACAGATGATTGCACAGCAAGTAATATTTACTGTTTTACTGTCAAGGAAAAAAGAATAATAGAGATTGTCAGGAAAAACTGAGAAGCTCCAAGACGACAGAATTGTAGGCAGATGGGAAATACAACTCTCTCAATGAATGGACCACAAATAATACTACTACATGGACAATGGTTCTCCTCCAGCATCAGATAAGTACTAGCAGAAGACCCTGGTCACCAGAATGTTCCATGTGGAATCCAGATATACCTGTGTAAAAAGGAATTAAGAAGGGACAAAGAGAATGAGAGGAAGCCAGACAAAACCTGTGCTTTGTGGAGGGAGATGGAGATGCAGGGAAGAGAGTTCCAGAATGAGTCAAGCTCCGTCACTAAAAGGTGAATTACTTTAGACTGAAAGGAAACAAGCTAAAACAGCTGATGAAATATAGTTTGGATACAGCAAGAGTCACACAATGTGTGTCATGGCTCTGTCTGGCTCAGATTGCAATGCAGCTCAGCTAGCGTTTATGGGGTCTAGACACCAGAAGGCGTGATTTAGAGAGCCATTCTGGGACAAGACTGCTGTTGACTGTATGGAGATGGCCTCATGGCCCACATATGAGTAGTTCTGTTGCACGGAATGCCTTTTGAATTCCCAAAATGCCAAAGAGGGAAGACTTTACTGCATTGTCTCATACAGGAGGTAGAGATACCGTAGTCGACCCTAACCTTCCCACCTGTTAACACCTACTACAAAACAATAGAGAAAACCCAGAAGGAGTACCACTCGTGCTCCTGCAAACACGGGCTAGAAAATGACCTCATAAGGCCAAATTTCTTCTGCCTATGGCTGCTGGCTCCTATTCATAATTGCACCTGCATGGTTCCAGGATTCCAAGTAGCTGTACAACCTCCTGTGATCATCACGGCAGATCCCAGTGTGCCACAAGTGTTTCAGGGAAGACCCGTTGGGTAACTACACCTGAGTCCCAGGGACAGAGCCATTAAGGAAGAGGATTGAAAATCTTCCAACCAGTTGAGCATGAAGCAGATTAAATACACCGGACTAATGATACAGACACTGTATCTATGGAATACATCAATACATGAGAACATATAGAAGTTAGACAATTTTATACACATTTCACTTGGAAGCATTTTTAAGAGATAGTGAGCATAGGTTTTGAGGGGCAAAGAAGATTTAAGAACATAAGTAGTAAAACTGAGGAATGTAGAATGAGTTATAATATAATCACAAGTTAACTATAGGACACTAAAAGAGGTAGATATTAGATGATAAGCCTGTTTCTAAGAGTATCACTAATGCTGAAACTGCTTGAAAAGCAACAATCATTTTAGAACTAACACCTAAAAAAGAAGTCCTTTTCGTTATAGAGTGCTGGGATCCAACAGAGGGAAGTCAAGAAACACCTGCAGTAACTGGCAATTTTGGCCTTGGAATGCTGAATGAGGCAGATAAAAGAAAAACAGAGTTTTGCCAAAAAATGCACTGGCCATAGCAAACACCCATTTCCAACACATAGGAAAAGACTCTACATATGGACATCACAAGATGTTCAACATCAAAATCAGACTGATTTCTTTAGGATTGACTGGTTTGATTTCCTTGTGTCCCAAGAGGCTCTCAAGTCTTCGCCAATACTTCAGTTCAAATTATGCAAGTGTAGTTTCTCTAGACCTGAGGATCTGTGAACAAAAAGAGATAAGTTAATCTGCTCACTTTTACAGCCAACATACACTGGTGGATCAGGCATAGATAACCTTCACAGACACTCCTGTTCCAGAAGGTGAGCAGGGAGATATGGGAGTCAATAGTAGCAGTTCTGAAATCCCATGGGTTCTTTTTGGCAGTCCTTTGATTAGGACTTAAGGTCTGGGAACTTACTAGGCTTCAGTCTCTGAATTTTTAATTCTGCCCTCTGACATGATTCCATTGCATGAAAGGTAGGTAGTATATGGTTATGGTGAAACAGTCTCCCTAGCCTGCTTCCAGCTTGTAGAAGGTAGAAGTCCAGGCCTCTTATTTTGTACTATTGCTCTTACGTTCAGCCCAAGCTGAACTTAAATATTTTATCTTAAAAACTTGATGTGTGTCCTGATAATCTTACTGGTGCTCATGGCAAAGCACCCCATTCCAAAGCAACAAGCACACATGTCTTCCTAACAAGACCTACTCTGTCTTGGTTTTCTGCTGAGATAACAGAGGGATAACACCTTTAACCTTAGTAGATGTCTTATTGTGTGATTGAAATGATCTCTGAGTGAGACCCCTAAATTCTTTGTATGGCATTGACCTGACTAAATAATGCCATGAACCATACCCTTCCACCATTCTGAGGCTTAACAGATAATTTTAGTCACACTTTTCTTTAGAACACTTTTATTAAATTAATAATAATATGAAGAAGTACTGGCATATCGGTGTTGTAAAAATGTTATATTTAAACCACTTTATCTCAATGTCCTGGATATGATGTTGCATGAGAGCCATTAATTTTAGCAACTCTGTCAACTTAAAAGACTGAAAAATTTCCAAATCAGCAGTTTAGCCTCCTTTTTTAATAGGCTTTATATTTTATTTTTTAGTTTTCTTTTTACTTTATTCTGCATTACACTACTGTATTGGTTTTGCCATACACTGACATGAATCAGCCACATGTATACATGAGCTCCCAATCCCAAAACCCAATTCTTTATCTTAAACATTTTTTTTTAAATTTCCCTTTATATTTTATTTTAGGTAGCAAGAAGAAACCAGGAAGCACTTTTGGCTGTTTAAATGGAAATTCTCTTAGCTAGACAACTCAAATAATTAGGTACAGTTTCCCCTCCAACTCCTTAGGTACATTGTCTACTTTTCATAAACTGCAGGTGTAGTGGACTTTCCTCTTCACACTCTCCAGGCTTTTTCCTCCTGCCTCTCCTTTCTGCCAGGCATCCTATGTGCACCACTGTGATTCCACTTAGAACGTGTTAGCTCGGTGAGATAACCGGGATCGCTTCCCTGCCATCAGTGCTTCTGCGGGCCAGAGGTTATGTACGTTTCACTAAGAACTTCATGTTTTCACTATCCAACTTCAGTCACCTGCCTAGGTCTGTTAAGACAGCTCATACTCACAAGCATACTGAGAGGGACTTCTATGTGCACATGTGCACAAACACGCATGTACACAGTAACATCCCTGAAAGGAAACTTGTACATATTCAGAAGTAGAGGCTTTCTTTTCCAGGAACATGAATTTTGGTAAGCACCCAAATTTCTTTGTCCTGGTTGCTTTTTTCACTTGCTCATCGATTATGCCACTTTGCACTTCTAACTCTGTGACTTATTCCCAAAGGCTACAAAATTTTGACATTTGCTATTGATAGGACTGACGAGCAGAGCATCAGACAGGTTTGGAAGCATTTGCCATGAACAGCTATATAACATATGCCTGCCTTCTGCATTCTCCCATCACCTTGGACACCTTCACAGTACCAGTTACATTGGCCTGATTCATTGCCTGTGCATTCCTTCAAGGGACCAGAAAACAAGGAGCTCAGCTGACTTGAAGAACTGCTTTCTCAGTGTGCACCTATCGAGGTCATTCAGTGTAATTGTTGTGCCCCTCTTGCTAGCCTACCACCCCTTACAGCCCACACCATTCTGTGTGAGGCCTCCGTTTCTTTCTATCTGTGCAGCGTTATGTGTGCACCTGTCTACTTGTGCCCCCAGTGCTATCTCCATGTAGCAGGAAAAGGCCAAAGAGACACCTGAGCCTCCAAACGCCCCCAGAGACTGTGATTGGCCTGGGTCTGATCCAATGTTGTGAAGAAGGTGCACATGGATACAGGGTCTCCTCAGATAAAAAGAATGGAACCTGAGGCCGAAAAAGTAAAGTGGCATCCCTACATGTCATCCATTCTCTTTAACACTGCCTATGCACACAGAATCCCCAAACAGATGATGCCCTGGTAAAGCTGCACTTTCTTCGCCCTGACCTAATGCCTCCCTTGGGCAGAACACAGCTTTTCTATCTCAGCAACATAAAGATGGCTTGAACCACCCAGGCCTCAGTGATTTGCTAAATGCCAAGACTCTCATTCAGTTGCTCTTATTATGCACAGAAAGGACTCTATACAGTCACACATTCCTGTTTCCCTACTCAGCCCCCATGCCAAGGAAGTCAGTGCCCGGTTGGGCCAGGGGGACTGAGAGGGTCATCCAAGATGGTCACTTGGAAGACAGCGTCCCTCTGAGTGTCAACTAGTTGAAATTCCCTATGATAAAATCAGAGCTTCTGCTCCAGCAAGACTACCAGATTCCTCCCTCAGGTGTACACTTGCACCTTTGTCCACCAGGTCCCCAAAGCCAGGCGGAAGACGCCAGAGCAAAGAAGAAATGTATGTCAGAACTTTCAGCACGGACCTTGGGTATCTTTGGCAGGACTGCTATTGCCTAGACCTTTGACCCTAAAAACCAGCAGGTCATGAACTGCCCTCAGAGGCTTCTCTGTCTCCCTCACTCCTGAGATCCCTTGGGACATGCAATAACCCACTGTCCTTGCTTCTCTGTTATCTCCCTCATTGGCATAATCTGGTAGAGGGTCACATCGATAAACACATTTGCACTTTCCTTGTCTTTATAGCGCTGCCTTGAAGGCAGGCTGGAAGTGCCTGGAGGCTTGCCACACTTCTACCATGCCTATCCTAGGACCCCTGTGCTTTTGCAGATACAGCTTACTTTAGCACGTCTTGTGTTTTGTGTCTCATCGTGCCAATATGCGCCACCTTCAGGCAGAGTGTTTGCTGGCTGTTTGGATAACCTTGGGCAGCACTGGCCCTGGACCTTTCCAGTCCTCCTTTTCACATGTGTGTGGAAAAAGTCTCCAGTACAACAGGCAATCTATGACTGTTTCTCCTTCAAGTCTCTGCCCCTCTCTGCAAGATCCTAGGATTTTCACCATCCTCAGTCTTTCCATAGTCATGTCCATCATTTCCAGATGCAAGCCGGTGGCCCCTCAGACTGAGGGCTCAGTTTGGATAACCTTGGGCAGCACTGGCCCTGGACCTTTCCAGTCCTCCTTTTCACATGTGTGTGGAAAAAGTCTCCAGTACAACAGGCAATCTATGACTGTTTCTCCTTCAAGTCTCTGCCCCTCTCTGCAAGATCCTAGGATTTTCACCATCCTCAGTCTTTCCATAGTCATGTCCATCATTTCCAGATGCAAGCCGGTGGCCCCTCAGACTGAGGGCTCCACAGATAATTGTTTCACAGTCCACACCACTTGACTTGCTCTCTGTGAATTCTTAGACCATGAATCTCCTCTTCCCCATCGAAACACATGCAACAACATGATAGAAATGATGTGCGTGTTTTGTATTTGGTCTAATTGCAATTACCTGGAGCCACAGTCTGGAGTTATCACTGTCCATCCTTTCCTCATTCCCATCCTGGACAGGGTCAATGCAAAAGGTGACAAAGCACGTTCAGCCTGATTGCCACATGACTCCTCTTATGGTTGTTCACCCCTCCTCTCCTGCTACCTTTGTCTCTGCATCTGCTCTGGGCTTCACACATAAACACACACACACACACACACACACACACACACACACACACACACACACACACACTCACACACACAAATACAGCCAAATTAAGAACACATGTGGATACACTCACATACTCAGTCAGTTGACTTCAGTTCATTCTCCAAGTTATGTCCGACTCTTTGCGACCCCATGAACTGCAGCATGCCAGGTCTCCCTGTCCATCACCAACACCCGGATTTCACTCAGACTCATGTCCATCAAGTCAGTGATGCCGTCCAGCCATCTCATCCTCTGTCGTGCCCTTCTCCTACTGCCCCCAAGGCCTCCCAGCATTAAAGACTTTTCTAATGAGTCAACTCTTCGCATGAGGTGGCCAAAGTACTGGTTGTCTTCTTTAGAATTATTCCTTCCATAGAAATCGCAGGTCTGATCAGTATGGGGATACAGATGCAAAGAGGAAACATAGGTGTTTCAGGAGGTGAAGATGACTGAGTCCAGCAATGTCAAAGATGACGAGAGTAGGCACCATGCCCTGCCTTGGGACACCCTGTTCAACTCTTCCACAAACTCTTCGATATTTTCTCAAGGCAGCCTGAAGCTGCTTCCAGGGCAGCATGTTTGGTGGTTGTGAGACACTAAGTAGTGTATGTGGAAATTCACAGAAGATTCCCAAAGTCAGCACGCAGGTGCACTGGGACCCTGGTGAGGACATCCTTTCGATGATAGACCTTGGGTAAGGGGCTCGAGTGAAGTGCCCAGGCAATCTCAAAGTCAGCGAGCAGCAGGAGGCCAGGGATGGAAGGGCCTCCAAAGAATGATTCTGACAAAGGTACTTAATGCACCCTGCCTCTAGCAGTATAACCTGGATTCTGGCGCTGCAACCACAGCTGATTTGAGAGAGACTTGCTACACTCATGGACACAAAAAGTCCCCAAATAGTCTCAGGAGGTCACCTGCTACATGCATGACCCTAATTCAGGCTCCACAGCTAGTTTGCATGAGTCTGAGCATCCCCATTTGGAAAAAGACAGTGTCCCAGATACTACAAAACTATCCCTTCAGGGCACACCTCCAGACCCCATCTCCACATATGTCTGTCAGTTACTCTCATGGAAGAACTTTCCTACCAGGGTACCACTTCTGGGGATTGACCCACACATCTTTGCCAATGATCTGCTGGCAATACAAGCAAGGTGAGCAAGCAGCCAGGAAATCCAAATTCAATCGCTAACTCTATGCAGGCCCAAAGCAACCACATCTCAGAAATCTTGTTTGATTCTGAGCAGTTGTGACCTGACAATCAGCTGAGAAATGTAAGGCTCCTGGTGTCCATGCTGTGGCTGGATGCTCCCCATTTGAAGTCCCAGAACCAAGAGACAGGAGTTGAACGACTTGGCCTATACGCTACAGAGAGACAGGTGAGATGGCTATGGATTCCACAGGTGGACATTCCACAGGCTTGCACATCCACATTCATAAACCCAGTAACCACTTTTTACAAGTGATGTCAAGGTGATTCTACTTAGTGGTCAATGTGTTCAAGAAGTAGGGTAGTCCTGAAAGGAAAATATCACCTTGCACTGGTACCATGAATGGCTCTGCACAAACACCTGCCAGGAAAGAGAGGCGGGCAAAGGTTCCTGCACTTCTTCTCCTCCTGAGCGAAGAATTTCAAAGAGCAGCAGGAAGAATACAGCTATGTCCCAGAGGCAAGAGATGCCCCAGATGATGGTGCTTGCCTGAGCCATGTCAGGCTTCTTCCTCTGATGGTTCTTGCACATGAACTGAAAGTAGTCCCAGCAGCATTTCTTTTGCTCAGAGCTCAGTTCCACTTGCAGGGTGTCCAGTGCCTGCAGCACATTTTGCCCAGGAAGCTCAGTCATGCTCCTTGTACTTTCCTGGCCCTGCCCCACTACCATCTTCTCTGCGCCTAGGAGAACCCCTATTGCTGCTTTTCATCTGCCACAAATCCACCTCCTCCATGATGTCTTCTCCAAGCAACTGGAATAACTGCCCAAGCCCCGCCACATCTCCATCAACCAGGAGTCCCTGTCGACCACCGCCTCCACCCTGAATAGGGTGGCTCCTGTGCCTGGCCTAAAACTGGTGGCTACAAGATCCCAGCCTCACAAAGCATCAAGATGACAGGCCACCAACCCCAGTGCCCTTAAACCAGGGCTCACAACTAGGAATGTCCAGGGTTTGGAGGATCCTTCCGCATGCCTCTGAATGCCTTTCACACTCCTCTTGGCCCTGGTCATGAACCCAGGAGGGGGCAGATGCGAAGGAATGGGACATAATAGTGCAACAAATGGTGTGTAAATGCAGCTCAGGCTGCAGTAATCCTATGCGACCTACTAACTGTTTGTGGATAGAGGGGGAGTGAGAGGGACAGAAGAGAAGCGGGGGCTGGTATGTGTCCTGTTGCCTGAAGCTGAAGAAAGGGGTGGCGGACATCACAGAAGAGGGTGAATTGGCACTGGGAAGGTCAGTCAAATAGGCGTGTCCCTAGGCTCTGAGCCACGCACAGGCTGCTGGCCCAAATCTAGTCCAATGGCTGGGCGCGTGGTGGGCGGCACCCTTTTGGACATGCTCCTCAAATGTAAGACATCTTCCACAGTTCCTGGGCTGCTGCGAACCCACATGGCATATACTGCTTCAGGGAAGTAGTCTGTTTTGCATCTGCTGCTACCCCAGGCACTGTCATTGACCAAGCTCTAGAAATTCCAACCATGGTTTCCTGATCTGCAGTCCAAACTGTACACTCCTGGGTCCATCAGGAACCTCAATATCTGAGAACTCTCTCTGATTATCCAAAGGATAAGCAGGGGTGTCATGTGGCTTGATACTTTTCTCCATGGGACACAGAATCTGTTGCTTTCCAGATGCTAGGGGAGAAGGGGAAAACCCCACTTGTGACTACAGTTAACCTCCACTGTTCAGGGACATCAGAGCCTTAGTGTACAGAGTTCACTCTGTGTCTCTTTATCTCTGCTTCTGGCATAGCAGTGTTTTGGGCATTCCTTCTATGTGTGTACCAAGGGCTGATGTCTGTTTGTCTCCATCTCTCTATGTGGTGCTGTTGCTGTCTGCCACTCTCTGGACACCAGTGCTCATATGAGAAGTTTATCCAAGAAGATTATAGGAGAACACAAGCCCTTTTTCTCCTTAGTGAGTTGCACCAGCGGGAGATCAGACATTGTTAGTCTGCAAATTCTAAGAGTGCATTCTCACACTTCAAAGCCAACAGTGAGCAGTCACAGCTGAACTGCAGAAGGGGCAGTGTGATCCTCCCTCCATCCCTAGCTGGACAGACATGCACCAGCGGGAGATCAGACATTGTTAGTCTGCAAATTCTAAGAGTGCATTCTCACACTTCAAAGCCAACAGTGAGCAGTCACAGCTGAACTGCAGAAGGGGCAGTGTGATCCTCCCTCCATCCCTAGCTGGACAGACATGAATGCTGCAAAATCCAGAGATAGCTTGGCTAAACTTTGCACAGATGGATAAAGAGGGCATGCCTTGCTGGCCTGAGGGAACTCTTTGAACATTATTTGAATACTTGCCAGGGAGACGGTAAGGACAGCTTCCCATTATGTTACATGACACACTGGTGCCGGAAATATGCACGGCTGCCAATTTACCCTTTTGAGGCCCGTTCAAAGTGGTTTTGTTTTCCATGTGAGAACACTTTCCAGGCTTCCAGGTCGCCCAGCCTGTGAGGCTGGGAGCAGCAAGAGAATCAAGCTAAACCATCCTTCCTATAGTCCTGATAACCAATATATGTGTTCTGAAAAGAGTACAAAGAGTGATGATTCTAACTGGAAGATTCTGCAGGTAGCAGGTACTTATGCTGCAGTTCTGGTTCATCACTGAAACCACACACACACAAAAAAAAAGGCAAAAGGTGCTCATGTTCATAATAAGGTCAGGGAAAGTATGTCTTGCACTTGAAAAGGATGGAAGGCTTTTGTATCTGGGTGTTTAATGCAGCTGTGTGGTGATCCAC
>SJYC01117084.1:0-42356 GCA_006408675.1 Madoqua kirkii | reverse complement strand
GGTACTTCACTCCTTTTTATGGCTGATTAACACTCCATTGTATGGCCATGCAACCTTAGGTTATCCATCATCAGGCAGCTAACAGGCAAATGAGTTTCCCTCCCCACTTTTGGGGAATTATGAGTAATGCTGCTATAAACATTCATACAAACATTTGTGTGGATATATGTCTTCATTTCTCTTAAATATTATTTCCAAGAGTGGAATTCCTAGTCTCTGGGTAACTCTATTAACTTTCTGAGGAACTTCCATACAGTTTTACAAAGTAGCTGCAAAATGCTATTATGCTTCATGCATATGTGTGTGCTGAGTTGCTTCAGTCGTGCCCGACTCTTTGCGACCCTGTGGACTGCAGCCCTGAACCCCTTGGCTCCTCTGTCCATGGAATTCTCTGGGCAAGAATACTGGAATGCGTTGTCATTTCCTTCTCCAGAGGATTTTCCCAACCCAGGAATCAAACCTGAGTCTCATGTCTTCCGCACTGGCAGGTGGGTTCTTTACTGCTAGCGCCGCCCGGGAAGGCATTATGCTTCATATTCCCCCCTTAAATACTTAGCCAGTGAATTGCTTTCAGAAACTTTTTAAAAAGTCAGTTAAATTGCTTCTTGCTTCCCATCACTCTTTGGTTGATTTTTAATGTGAGTCATTGGTCCTCAGTCCACTCTAGTGTTCTCCCTGGCTCCAGGAACTGCAGCAGCAGAACATTGTAAATGATCAGTTAATGACCATACAGTAGTGGACCATTTTTCAAAGATCAGTGTCTGACCCAGACAAGAAAAAGCGAAGTCCCCAAGTCTTCCAAAATTTCCCTCTAATCCTTAGCACTTTTTCAGGGCCTACCAAGTAAGGTCAAAGATTTCTCTCTGGATTTTCGCTAAAGACAATGAAGTCATTTTCTTTTAAAGGCTTTACTTCAGCAATTACCCAGCTCTCTTTCCCCCCTTGAAGTTGTTGTTGTTCAGTTGCTAAGTCATGTCTGATTCTTTGCCATCCCATGGATATGCCAGGCTTCCTTGTCCTTCACTGTCTCCTGGAGTTGCTCAAATTCATGTCCATTGAGTTGGTGATGCTATCTAACCGTCTCATCCTTTGCCACCCTCTTCTTTTGCCTTCAATCTTTCCCAGCATTGGGGTCTTTTCCAATAAGTTGACTCTTCATATCAGGTAACCAAAGTATTGGAATTTTAGCTTCAGCATCAGTCCTTCCAATGAATATTCAGGGTTGGTTTCCTTTAGGATTGACTGGTTGGATCTCCTTGCAGTCCAGGGGACGCTCAAGAGTCTTCTCCAGCACCACAGTTCAAAAGCATCAGTTCTTTGGTGCTCAGCCTTCTTTGTGCTCCAGTTCTCATATCTGTACATGACTCCTGGAAAAACCATAGCTTTGACTATATGAACCTTTGTTAGCAAAATGATGTCTCTGCTTTTTAATATGCTCTCTAGGTTTGTCATAGTTTTCCTTCCAAGGAGCAAGTATCTTTTAATTTCATGGATGCAGTCTCCATCTGCAGTAATTTTGGAGCCCAGTAAAAGAGAATCTGTTACTGCTGCCACTCTTTCCCCATCTATTTGCCATGAAGTGATAGGACTGGATGCCATTATCTTAGCTTTTTGGATGTTGAGTTTTAAGCCAGCTTTTTCACTCTCCTCTTTCACCCTCATCAAGAGGCTCTTTAGTTCCTCTTGAAGTGACCACCTGCAAATGTGATCAGTGAAAGAGAAATATTGCCTTTCCCTCAAATGTTAGCACTGGAATTGCAACCAGCTTCCCCTTCTCCCACAGTCCTCCAGCACAGCTTTCTCTGTATTTAGCGGGGGTTCTCTCCTTTCACAGCTCTAGCAAACGTGAAAACATCTAGTAAGGAACCATGAAAGACAGTACAACAGTCCCACAGGGGGTCCTCTGAGGTCAATGAAGTCCAGGATGAGCTTCTGACACCAAACCAACCCACCTACTCCAGCTCCCCAGATGGCAGCTGGGGGCTCAGCATTGTTAAGGTAACTTAGCACCAGGCTGGCCTGGGGAGCGTGACACCCTGCAGAGCCTCAGTACATCCTATAGGACTTGTTCACACTGATGTGACTGTTTGGGTCTTTTAAGGAAGTGCCAGTGAAGTCAACCATGATCAACAGCCCTTCTTTCTTCCCTGCATTTTGGCCAAATATCAGCTATTTCTCACCTTAGCCCCTCCATAAATTTTTCCCCAGTGAATAACAATTCAGGTCTGTGATAGGTCTTTACTGAATTTTCTGCTAATTCTCCCTCCCTGAAATGCTTCACCCACTTGTAAGAGAAACGTGTGACCCAGCATTCAAGGCAGCCTCCCTGGACCCAGCCTATTAGGCCACAGTAGAATTTCTTTCCCCTCCCCATTTCCATTTATTTTGGAGGTAATCTGGGTAGAGGCTCCTCTAAGGGCCACCAAATTCAAAGGTTAAGCATTTTCCCTCTTTGTCCCTTGATCCCCAAGCACCCTGCAAAGGGTATGACCATTACAGCAAGCATGTGAAGATGGAAAACAAGAGAGTTTTGAGAAAATAGCCCACACTCCAAATCTACCAGTTTCCCAAGCTGCTGCTTTCCTTCTTTATTCTGTTCCTACCACTTAGCAGGAAGCATAGGAAAGAAGGAAAAGGATTATCTCTGAAAATCAAAACCCATTTCAAGGCCTGCCCTCTTTTCTCTCGTCTGGAGATACCCACCCCAGGAAGAGCTGGAGCACCCCCAAGCATCTGTGCAAGTTCACGGCCAACCCCACTTCAGTCACTCCTCACCGACGTGTAGAGCGCATCTCAGGAAATGAACTGGTGCCAGAGGGGAGGGTAAGCACAGCTTCCAGGTGCTCAAAGCATATGGCGTATGCCTAAGCCACTGAACAACTTCACCCTGATATTTACGTGTCTACTTCCTTCTAGCACTATGTGCCAACACTTTAGCTTGACCATACCTTTTAATTTTTACTTATTTATTTGGCTGAGCCAGATCCTAACAGTGGCATACAAGATCTTAGATCTTTGTCATGGCAGGCAGGATATTTAGTTGTGGCATGTGGCATCTAGTTCCCTGACCAGGGATCAAACCCAGGCCCCGCTGCACTGGGAGTGTGGAGTCTTAGCCACTGGACCACCAGGGAAGTCCCTTGACTCTACCTTTTTATCCCTTCAGTCTATGTCCACCTGCCCCACTTAGACCACCTCTGTCGTGACGTCCTCTAGGTCCTTGGAGAACGGTGATCTTCCAATTTAGGCCTCACCCTACCACCCTAGGCCTACGGGTGAAATTCCTCTGTTAGAGTTCATCCAACCTGCACATGAAGCAGGTCCCTGGCCTTTGCCCCTAGGGGTCCTGGGAGGAGCCTTATCTAGATTCTGAAGACAGATCTCTTATTCTGCTTCTGCAACTGGGCTGCTATCTCACTCCTTGGTCCACCTCCCATCTCCTTCCCACCCCTTCCCAGCCCGCCTGGCCAGGGGCCAGCAGCCAACCAAGGATCAGTATCCCAACCGCCAGATCTGTCTCTTTACTGTTTGTAAATAGGACACACTGGTACAGAATGGTAATAAAAGATGTTTTATTTGAAATGTATTTTCCTGGATGAGCACTGCTAGGCCCCCTAGACCTCAAATCCTCTCAGACCGCAGAAGAAAGAAGTTTCTGTAAATCACACAGCTGCCTTTCTGCCGTGCAGCCCTCAGCTTATCATAGGCAACAACTTGGCAGGTATTCTTCCAAGAAGCTGCATCCATGATAGATAAAACCTTGGGGAAGGGTGGTGTGTGTGTATGTGTGTGTGTGTGTGTGACTGTGTCTATATGGATAGTGGGGGGGGGCAGTGCTGAATGGTGGGTCTATACCTTCTGTGTACATATTGGAAAAATAGGAGAATCCTGATCATAGTGGCATAAGCATCATTCTAGGGATATTAAACCTTGGCTTCTTAGAAACCACTAGAAGCAGGGGTAATCTCAAGCCATTTGCCTCCTCTATCTTGTAATACGGTGTAAATTGGGGGATACCAGCACATCCTACCTGTGACAGCAAAGAGCAACCAAGACTCCTGTCTTCTGCTGCCATCTGGTGTTTAAGAGAAGAAAGTCTAAACTCATGGAGTCACCTTGGCAATGAGCAACCAGCATTTTCCAGCAAGAAGAGACCTTGTGTGGATGAGTGCTAGGCTGCTTCAGTCATGTCCAACTCTTTGTGACGCTATGGACTGTACATAGCCTGCCAGGCTCCTCTGTTCATGGGACTCTCCAGGAAAGAATACTGAAGTGGGCTGCCATGCCCTCCTCTAGGGGACCCTCCCGACCCAGGGATCAAACCCACGTGTCTCATGTCTCTTGCATTTGCAGACCGGTTCTCCACCACTAGTGCCACATGGGAAGCCCATAGAAATCTTCTAATCTGATTCACTTCAATTTAGAGATAAGGAAGCTGAGATAAATTCAGTCTAAGACTCAGACTGAAACAAGAACCCCTGGCTCCTTCCCTTTTGCCACCCCACTTCTCTGAACGATTACGCTCACAGCGTGTGCATTCAGATCAAGACCTCAGCAATTCAGACCACCAGTGTACATGGCCGCAAAAACCAGCGTGTCCAAATCTGCATGTCTCATCTAGTAAAAACATTCCCAAGGGACTGCAGTCACGTGTGACAGGGCCACCTAAGCAATAATAAGAGGTCACACTGAAGGGGCACTCACTGTGGATCAGGAGCTGAGTGAAGCCCTGTGCCAGCGATCCCAAGTCTTCCAGCTACTCCATGAAGTCAACCATTTAATCCCCATCTTACACTTAAGGAAACTGAGGCTTACAGAGGCTAAGAAATTTGCCCAGCCACATCTGGCAGAGAGCGAATTCAAATTCAGATCTGTACAGTACAAAACCTGTGCTTTCAACTCCTTATCATTATCCATCACCTTGATGTCGCCCCATATGGTTCACTTCACAGGAAAAGTTCAGACTAGGAGAGGTCCCCCACTAAGGGCCCGTTTACTCACGACCTTTCCCTGTCTGCATCCTGTGGTCTTCCTTTTGCTCTCTCTGGTCCCATGGTCTCCAGACCAGCAGCTTCCCCTCACACGCACACACATTGAATGTGTGTGTTAGTTGCTCAGTTGTGTCTGACTCTTTGCGACCCCATGGGTTGCAGCCCACCAGGCTCCTCAGTCCTTGGGATTCTCCAGGCAAGAATACTGGAGTGGGTTGCCATTTCCTTCTCCAGGTAATCTTCCCAACCCAGGGACTGAACCCAGGTCTCCCACGTTGAAGGCAGATTCTTCACACACAGGTTAGAAATGCTAATTCTCAGGCAGCACCTTCCCAGCTGAATCAGAAACTCTACAGGCTGGGCCTGCCTGGGGAACATACCCTCAGGGTATTCTTATGGTTTCAGGTTTGTCTGTCCTTTTGTTTATCGTGGAGAAGGCAAAATATACAAATGTGATTAAATTATTTTTACATAAATGGGATCATAAATGGAGAAGAGTAGCATATGCACACAGAGAAGATGGAGAGTATGGTGTACCATGCGAAAACTAAACCATCGTATTCCATAAGGTGGCTCCAGCGGTAAGGAACCTGCCTGCCCACGCAGGAGACATGAGAGGTGGGATTGCTCCCTCTTGCTCCTTGGAAGAAGAGCTTTGAACCATCTAGACAGCATATTCAAAAGCAGAGACATTACTTTGCCAACAAAGATCCATTTAGTCAAAGCTATGGTTTTTCCAGTAGTCATATATGGATGTAAGAGTTTGACCATAAAGAAGGCTGAGGGCCGAAGAACTGATGCTTTTGAACTGTGGTGTTGGAGAAGACTCTTGAGAGTCCCTTGGACTGCAAGGCGATATAACCAGTCAATCAGTCCTGAATATTTACTGGAAGGACTGATGCTGAAGTTGAAGCTCCAATATTTTGGACACCTCATGAGAAGAATTGACACCTTAAAAAAGGACCTGATGCTGGGAAAGATTGAAGGCAGGAGGAGAAGGGGATGAGAGAAGGCGAGATGGTTGGATGACATCACCGACTTGATGGACATGAGTTTGAACAAACTCTGGGAGTTGGTGATGGACAGGGAAGCCTGGTGTGCTGCAGTCCATGGGGTCGCAAAGGATTGGACACGAGAGCGACTGAACTGAACTGACTGAGTGTGCTTGATAACCTTAATAAGGAAGGCACTATTAATACTGCCATTTATCAGCTAGAGAGTCTTAAGTTCATAGAGCTTGTAAGTGGCAACATACTGCCTGGCTTCACAACTTAAGAGGTCTTTATACCATCAGGGTCACCTTAGATTTAATGGAACAAGACTGTTATACTCTCATGTCCAGAAGAGGGCACTAGGGCTGATTTCAATTCAACTCCAGTGTTCAAGGAACAAAGCATTTGTATAGTATCAAACTGTTTTGAGTATTAAACTGGAAATCCATAAGTGCATATTCTACAGCAGAGGTACCCAACCTCGTTGGCACCAGGGACGGTTCATGAAAGACAATTTTTTCCACCGACCCAGGCAGGAGGATGGTTTCTGGATGATTCAAGCACATCACGTTCACTGTGCCCTTTATCCATCAGCTCTGCCTCAGATCATCAGGCATTAGATCCCCCAGGTTGGGGACCCCTCTTCTACAGGGTCCATTTGTACCCTGGTGGAACTGACCAGTTCCGTGCCTTTCAGTGATAAAATCTCATTGCTAATAGAGCCTTCATACAGTCCTCCCTACCCCAACCGTCCAGGGCACTCAGAACATACTGAGAATAGTGCTAATAGAGCCTTCATACAGTCCTCCCTATCCCAACTATCCAGGGCACTCAGAACATACTGAGGATAGACTGCATAATCAGCTGAGTGGCACCACCTCTATGCAGGGATGTGCTATGGATGCTATTTTAATGATTTTCAACAGGAAGAGAGTGGTGAGAAAGAATACTCTTCGAGGGAGAATGGATCAGACTTTGAGTATGAGGATTATTGGGTATAAAATTAAAAAAAAATACAATCAACCAAACTTTATACTGGGAAAATTGCTTATTGTTTCTATAATACGAAGAGGTGAGGTTTCTTTTTCATGTTATCAAAAGGAATTTTGAAATTTGAGATCTAGGGCTTCCCTGGTAAAGAATCCACCTGCCAAAAGAGGAGACACAGGTGTGATCCCTGATCCCGGAAGATCCCACATGCTGCAGAGCAATTAACCCCAGGCATCACAACTGCCGAACCTGTGCTCTAGAGCTTGGGAGCTGCAGCTACTGAACAAGCCCATGTGCTCTGCAACATAAAGACGCCACCAGGTGAGAAGCCGGAGCATCACAACAAGAGAGCAGCCCCTGCTTGCCACAGCCGGAGAAAAGCCCGTGCACTGCCAAAATAAATAAATAAATAACATTATCTATGTACATATATAAAACATGTCCTCTGCCTTTGAAAGACTTGAGGTCGGGCTCTATCTTATTTAAACCAATTGGCTACTGAACACAATATTTTATGCTACAGAACATCAAGATTTCTCTTGTTCATCTTCTCCTTTCTGCATCTTCTTCCACTCTCCTGGCACAAGTTCTTGTTTGCCAGTTTCTATTTTAAATGTAGGATAGAGCCAAACCCAGGGAACAGACTTGAGTACTGGGTTCTAAGCTGAGTCAGAACAGAAGTGAATGTCTTCAGAGATGCAGAAATAGCATTTGGTAAAGGTCAGCACCTTCTTCGTTTTAAAGAAAATTTAAAGAAATTAGAAAGGTACTTCCTTAAACTAATACAGGATATGTACAAAAATTCTATAAATACCATGTGTGTGCTCGATTGCTCAGTTGTGTCCGACTCTTTGTGACTACGTGGATTGTAGCCCACCAAGCTGCTCTGTCCATGGGATTCTCCAGGCAAGAATACTGGAGTGGGTTACCATGTCCCCCTCCAGGGGATCTTCCCGACCCAGGGTTTGAACCCATATCTTTCAGTCTCCTGCATTGGCAGGCGGGTTCTTTACCACTGGCACCACCTGGGAAGTCTTTATAAATAGCATACCTTATTGAATTTATAAGATCACGAGCTAAAGAGTCAATATACAAAAGTCAATTATACGTGTATAATATATATATACATATAGATAAGCTACTGCTGCTGCTGCTAAGTAACTTCAGTCATGTCCAACTCTGTGCGACCCCATAGACGTAAGCCCACCAGGCTCCCCCGTCCCTGGGATCCTCCAGGCAAGAACACTGGAGTGGGTTGCCATTTCCTTCTCCAATGCATGAAAGTGAAAAGTGAAAGTGAAGTTGCTCAGTCGTGTCCGACTCTGTGTGACCCCATGGACTGCAGTCCACCAGGCCCCTCCGTCCATAGGATTTTCCAGGCAAGAGTACTGGAGAGGGTTGCCATTGCCTTCTCCGAGTATAAGCTACAGAGAATACTTTTTAATAATACCATTTGTTATAACAAATCAAGCACCTAGGAATAAATCTAATGAAATATGTATAAGATCTCTACACTGATTCCTACAAAATATGCAGATCATAACTACCATTTCCTACTTTGTGCCAGGGCTTTATATATTATGTCACGTAATTCTTACAACCAGCCCACGAAGTAGGGATAGGTGAGGGAAGAAAGTCTCAAAGATAATTTGCCCAAGGCCACAGCAGCTAGTTTCTGCCCAGACCTCTGCAACAACTGTGCTGTTTGTATGATGCCATGTGGCTTCCTGCAATTAGTACAGACTGATGTCAGCTGTGAACAGGTATTTCTCAGCTTTGCTTTGTTCATTTGTACAATGAGGGAGGCTTGGATGCTTTCTTAGATTTCTTCCAGTTCTAAAATGTATGATTTTGTTTATTTATTTTGGCCATGCCTCGCAGCCTGCAGGACCTTAGTTCCCTGACCAGGGACTGACCCTGTGGCCCCTGCATTGGGAACGCAGAGTCTTAAGCCCTGGACTGTCAGAGAAGTCCTTAAAATGTCTGATTTTAAAGAAGTAGCTTTGTTTGTGCATATCATGTGCCACCGCTAATTACTGCCGGAGACCTTTCTTCTTGCATAAAACTGGTTAGTTAAGTACCGGTGTTCTCCATTTCCATCACACAAATACATGAGGTAGGTTTGCTGAAACTGCCTTCTATGGGACTCAGATTTCACCTTCTTCAGTTTCATGGGTTACAGTGAAGTCAACAAGAGTGCAATCTGTGTTTACATAAAACCAGAACACAAAGGAAAAGATCCAGGCATTACTGAGCATTCCCATATCGAAAGGGCAAAGTTCAATTTTGTTAGTCAGTCTCACAATTCAGCAAATATGCCTCTTATCCACTGGTAATATCCCAGTGCCAAATCTCTCTAATGTTCCCTCTGCTTCCAGGAGATAAGCAGAAACCTAATTACTATTTGGTTAAATTAGAATATATTTGATTATTAAGGAGGTGAAATTAAGGGAACAATAATTCAACCATGCAGTTTCTGAACTCTGTGTTTGTCATTCGCAAAGAAAGAAAAAGTTCACCAGTCTTCCTTGAGTGCTATCTAAACAAGGACGATTTCTCCTTCTTACTCTTCCTCTCTACTATATATCTATCTATTCATCCACCTATCCATCCATCCACCTATCCCTCCATTCACCCATCTATCCATTTCCACATATACCAATCCATATTCCTTGAGCTATCTATCCATTTGAACCTTCAACCACATCAAAAAACAATGTAGGCACACAGCTGGAAACTGCCATTAGTGCAAAGCAGTCACCCCTATCTGTGTGAGCTCCCTGGGAACTGAAAGTGAGAACACAATCTGTCGTTGTTTAGTCACTAAGTTGTATCTGACTCTCTTGTGACCTCATGGACTGTAGCCCACCAGGCTCCTCTGTTTATGGGATTCTCCAGGCAAGAATACTGGAGTGGATTGCTATTTCCTTCTCCAGGGGATCTTCTGGACCCAGGGATCGAACACACATCTTCTGCATCGGCAGGTGTATTCTTTACTACTTAGCCACCAGGGGAGCCCACTAACTCATTGTACAAATGTGAAATAAAAACCTGCCCAAAGAAACAGCCTCTCTCTGATCATATAAAATTAGATTGTTATGTTTCACAACCCAGGTACATATCTGCATGACCTGAGTCAAGAGAACAAGTTAGAATTCAAACCAGAGGAAAGAAATGAAGACTGCAAATCATACTACTTTGTTCCAAATCCCCGAGTGGTTTCTCATCTCACTCAGAGGCAAAGTCCAAGCCTTGTGCTGGCCACAGGTTCCAGTGTGGTCTGGCTGCCCATCTCCACTCTCCTTGCTTGCTCTGCTCCACCCACTCAGGGCCCCTTTCCTGATCTTCTGGCGTGTCCTAATAGGGGACCCCGGAACTAACAGTACCCTCTGCCTTGAATGTTCTTTCCTCAAACATCTGCGTCATGCACTGCCTTATCTCCTGGTCTTTCCATGTCTGTTTCATTGTTTGCTTGTGTTTTTTAAACTCTGGTCTTTACTCTTACCTTTCTTCCTGTTTATTTTGAAATAATAAATTACTGTTTAAGCCACTAAACGTAGGACTTATTTGTTACTTAGCAATAGCTTGTAATAGCTTCCCTGGTGGCTCAGACGGTAAAAGCGTCTGCCTACAAAGAGGGAGACCCGGGTTTGATCCCTGGATTGGGAAGATCCCCTGGAGAAGGAAATGGCACCCCACTCCAGTGTTCTTGCCTGGAAAATCCCATGGACAGAGGAGCCTGGCGGTCTACAGTCCATGGGGTCGCAAAGAGTTGGACACGACTGAGTGACTTCACTTTCACTTTCACAATAGCTTACTGAAACACAAAGGAAAAACAGTTTCTCTACAAGTAAGCTACTTTGAGAAGTTCCAGGAGAAGTTTTAGTTAGCCCAAACATAGTGCTGGGGTTAAGAGTTGTTAAGGTGTTTGACTGCTAGGCTGTGAAATCAGAAATCAAAGCGTGCTAAAATGAGTCAAAACATATTTTGCTCAGAAAGCTGAAATGACTTGTTGACAATCACAGAGTAAGTAGGAACAGATCCAGGAAGAAAACTGGAGCTTTTCTAACTGTCACCTCATCATACATTTTTATTTGTTCCATGAACACGTACTGAGCACATTCTTTATGTACGGCACTCTGCCAGGAGCTAGGGACACAGAGATGGCCCTTGTCCGTAGTGAGGTTACATTCCATCAGGCGACACAGACCTTAAGCAATACATTCTTTTTTTTTTTTTCTGGTTTGTTTAGTTACAACTGTGATAAGAGTCATGAAGGGGAATAAGGTGACTCTGAGAGTCTGTCACGGTGAGGGGTTCTGAAACAGCCTGGGGAGAACAGAAAGAGACAGTTTAGAGATACCCAAAGGACAAGTGAAAATTCACTGAATGATGAAGAGAATGGGAACATTTCATGCAGAACTAGAGGTGTGAATCCTTTCCCCTACAACGTCCTCTCAGATATCATGGTGCTCCCTATTCTTGAATGCCTGGGTCAGCAAGATAATGAGTAGATAAGCATAGCAAGTGAACATACATAGAAAAAAAAAAAGAAATAAAGTAAGAGTGGAGTTTTTCCAACTGAGAGATTTAACAGGAAGGCCAATTAGTCCAAGAAGAGGTGGGACACCACGAACACTGAAAGATGAGAATTATTCAAGCTGCTAACAAGTGTTTTGAGTTATAAACCACCAAGAGCAAGGGTCTCACTAGGAATTCCTGTGCCTCCAAAACTCCACTGTAGCCTTCACTGGCCAGTGTTTGTCCAGTGTCTTTATTCAGTTTGCCTACTACACAAAGGCTCAGGTACAAGAAGTAATGACATCTCTGGGGTGGGGGAACAGATAAGAACTGCTCAGTGTGGATTTCTGGGGTCACTACCACACCTCGTTGCTGACAACATCCCTGAGGATGCCTCATCCAGCTCCCTAACATTGCAGTGCTTTGATCTCTTTAGCAGGAATCCACATGATTCAGATGCTTCTGCTCATGGCAGATCTAGACCTGTTGTCCTGTTGTTAGGTTGAAATGCTTTAACCCCTAAACCTTAAACTCTTGCATTCCAAACTCTGAACACGCCCTCCTTGCCTCCTAATCTTGCCGCATGTTCTCTATGCTGTGCTCATCACACATATTCTTTAATCTTAAGGTCATGTATGGATGTGAGAGTTGGACTGTGAAGAAGGCTGAGCACCGAAGAACTGATGCATTTGAACTGTGGTGTTGGAGAAGACTCTTGAGAGTCCCTTGGACTGCAAGGAGACCCAACCAGTCCATTCTGAAGGAGATCAGCCCTGGGATTTCTTTGGAGGGAATTATGCTGAAGCTGAAACTCCAGTACTTAGGCCACCTCATGCGAAGAGTTGACTCATTGGAAAAGACTCTGATGCTGGGAGGGATTGGGGGCAGGAGGAGAAGGGGACGACAGAGGATGAGATGGCTGGATGGCATCACCAACTCAATGGATGTGAGTTTGAATGAACTCCGGGAGACGGTGATGAACAGGGAGGCCTGGCGTCCTGCGACTCATGGGGTCACAAAGAGTCAGACACGACTGAGTGACTGAGCTGAACTGAACCATATCTTTGGTCCACTGACACCTCTGTTTTCTCCCAAACTACTAGCTCCTTCCTGCTCGCTTTCTTATCACACCTGGTGCATCATCTTCTCATGGTCTCCATCTGTCAGCACTACAGCTGTGTGCCATGTGCTTCTGGTTTTGTATCTAGGCTGCCGAGTGCTGAAGATAGTGATACCACAGTATAGATGGTGCCACAGAAATATGGTCTCCCACCGAAGCTGACAATCAGTGTGCTCCTATTCCTTGTGTGAGCCGCACACGCCCACCATCAACACTCACCAGTCTTCTCAACCGCCTTGTCTACTGTGTCTCCCACAGCTCAGAAAATAAGAACTCACAATGCCAGAGCCACATCAGCTTCCTGCTTCTCCTCCAGCAGATGGATTTTCCTAGATACAGAGCCAGTGATGAATTCAAGTGCAAGGGACTTACTGAGACTTGTTTTGGGGAGAAACCTGTAAGGGAGGGAGGAAGGCAGAATGGCACAGATGATAAGATGTGGTTCACTCTGACCTCTGTGCTCAGCCTGATTCTTCAGGCTGAAAAATGCCACTCCTGGGCATTTTCTGCTCCTTTCAGCAGAAGGCAATTTACCCTGGAAGACTACAGCAGGGAGCCCGACAGTCAGTGCTCCCAGTAGCTCAGGGTAGGGGAACACCAGTCCAGTCAAGGGGACCTGGGCACAGGACCCACCCCAGCTCCCCCAGCATCCAAGCCCACAGCCTTGCCTACATCTATTATCTTCTCATTGCTGAATTCCTGTGCCAGCCACCCCTCCACACAGGTCTAACCCAGGTGAACTGTCACCACAGCACTCATTACATGGCCAAACTCTAGTTTAACCATCAGCTTACTCATTGATAAGTTTCCAGACAGTGCGGGCCAGCCCTTCTTCTCAGGATCCCTGGTGCCTAGTATATAAAAGAAAGCTGTCCTGAACAAAGGTTTTGGGCTCATTTGTGGTTCTAGTAACAGGCATTTCAATCAGGTAGGTAGGTAAGAGTTTGTTGTATTTTTTTGTTTGTTTGTTTTTTGTTTTTAAACAGAAGAGCCTTTCATCAATCAGATTGCATAGATGACAAACTTCAGCAGCTGCTTCAGATAGTTAGGGAGTTTGGGATGGACATGTACACACTGCTATATTTAAAATGGATCATGAACAAGCACAGGGAATTCTGTTCAATGTTATGTGGCAGCCTGGATGGGAGGAGAGTTTGGGGCAGAACGGATACACGTATATGTAAGGCTGTCCCTTTGCTATGCACCTGAAACTATCATATTATTAATCAGCTATATTCCAAAATAAGATAAAAAGTTAAGAAGAAAGAAGTGGCTTTGAGCCATGACCTTCATTTGCCTAATTTCCTGTCTAGCGTTTTGGGCCTCAAAGGTCATAACACAAGTACCACTGAGAGTACCACACAGAGGGCACCCCAGGGGGCACCCCAAAGGCCCCTGCAGCACCCAGCCTCAGGGTTAAAAAACCAAGAAGCCAGGGTTTGTGGCTGCTCCCCCTGTGCCACAAGGGGGTCATGCCCTCATCGTGAGGCTCCCGCCCCAGCCACTTCTCACACCACGTGTCTGGCAGCCTCAGCGTGTTCTTTTCCCTATTCATTCTCTTGGTACTTTTAACATCAGGGCCCTGAAATGCATGCTATTTAGGAGAAGGCGCCTCCATTTCTGCAGCCCAGCGATCCTCTCACTTCATGGGAAAGCATGGTTACCCGACCCAGAGCCATTAAGTGATCTTGCTGACAAACTGGAACAAACTTGGCAGTGCACAACGTTGGTTCGGCCTCTGCAGTGCTACAGGCAGCCAGCCACACACAGGATCAAAACCCAAGGGCAGTGCGTATGTCTCCCATCCAGGTCTCCCTGCTGCACTCCAGGAGGGGCTGAAGACCCTCAGCTGGGACTAGGCACAGCCACGTGTGGAAAGGGCCAGGGCTGCCTACGGCCTGGCCCCGATGTACCTGGAAGGTTCCCACGTAGATC
The DNA here is from genome assembly GCA_006408675.1 of Madoqua kirkii. Taxonomy (NCBI): domain Eukaryota; kingdom Metazoa; phylum Chordata; class Mammalia; order Artiodactyla; family Bovidae; genus Madoqua; species Madoqua kirkii. The sequence goes on along the minus strand of SJYC01117084.1, from coordinate 27,807 downwards.
AGCAGGCCTGATCCAGACACTCAGTGGGACCCTGGCTCACATGTGCCTGAGTGTACACGTGTAGGGAGGGGGTGGGGTCTTCCCCTGTTTCAGAGATGTCCTTGGACTTCCCCTGGCACGTGTGCTGTGTTTCAGTAAAGAGTGACTGTCATCCACCTGTCAAAACCAAAAACCAAAACCAAAAACCACCCCAGTTGCAATCCTTTTCCTGTATCTGTTGTGAAGAGACACGCCGTATGGGTAAAAGGTATACAGACAACTGAAGGATGAATATAGACAAAATTTGAAAAGGCCCCAAAATTTAGAAGTGGGCTTGAGAAATTTGGCAATCATTTTTCTATTGAGAAAGAGCTGGTCCACAAGGGAGGAAAAAAATCAATTCAGGCCACACACCAGCAGAAATCAGTTTAATTAGGGAGGGGGTGGTGAGCACAGAGAATGAGAAAAATAAACCAAGGTCCACCCACACATTTCAAAAATTCAGAACAAGGACCATAAAAAGGATGACATGACTACAGCCTGTAACAAAAAAATGAATAATTTCATTTTCGTGAAAACCAATTAAAGGTGAAAAAGGGAAAGGAGGTCGCAGAGATGTTCAAGGTCAAGTGAGAACCAGGAGAAGGAGGACACATATACCTCAGTCTTTTCCCACCCCTCACCCTTGGCTGAACCCACTCAGCCCCCGGCCAGGACAGCAGATCTATCAAACCCACTGGAGCTCTCCTGGAGCTCTTTCTTTATCCTCTCCTGAGTAATTTAGGCTGATGTCATTACCATCAGTGACTGTTGCAGAATTTGGGTTGCCAGATTTAAGACAATCCAAATATGATTCCCAGTTAAATCTGAATTTCAAATAAGATAATAGATATATTTTTTAGCAGAAGTATATCCCATGTAATAGTTGGGACATACTTATACTAAAAAAACGAAATAAAATTCTTGTTTACCTGAAATTCAGATTTAAGTGTTTTGTATTTCATCTGGCATCTCTACCCCAAATCCTACCATCAGAACCAAACTTCATTGGTATTATGCAGGCTAAGTTGCTTCAGGTGTGTCCGACTCTTTGCAACCCTATGGACTGTAGCCCACCAGGTTCCTCAATCTGTGGGGTTTTCCAGGCAATAATACTGGAGTGGATTGCCATTTCCTTCTCCAGGGGATCTTCCCGGCCCAGGGATCAAACTTGCATCTCTTACGTCTCCTGCACTGGCAGGCAAATTCTTTACCACTAGCGCCACCAGGGAAGTACTTCCAGCAAAATTCTTACATAGAATGTAACCTGAATAGTAGAAACCCTAAGCTCCTGTGGACAGGATCTTACACAAGATTTAATCAAATATTGGGTTGGCCAAAACGGTCATACCATAAAACTCAACGAACTTTTTGGCCAACCCAATATTTTCATTGATAAATATGGGAGCCTGGAAACATTAAACTAGATTCCTTTCTGGGAGGCAGAATCAAGACAAGAATCCATGTGGCCTGTTTTTCTCTCTCCTTCCTCTCTGACAAGAATTTTCTTTTCATAAACTTTATATATAACATACAAAGCTTCAGGGGCTAAATGATGAAGTGGATACTAAATTCTAAAATAATTTTATAAAGTTGAAACAAATAAAATGAGTAAAAAGAAGAGTATAATGAAGAAAGGGTTAGGCTTTTGTGAAATCTAACTTTATAATGTACCTTTTGAATTTTATTTTGAAAGTCTGCAATCAACTACTTTTCAATCAGTCACCCAGACCTTCCGAATGCACACTTGGTCCAATTCAAAAGCTCCACAAAACAGGCTGAGTCTCTTTAGCACATCCATCACTGGGCTGAAAATGCCTGTCTGCCAGCAGACACAAGGAAGGTGGGAGGAAGCCAATGAAAAGGGCAGCAGCTCTGAAGGAAGAAAATGTTTCCTTTGCCCAGTGTGTATCTAGGGGCTGGGGGAATGCTTCCATTTACTAAGGAGCCCTGTTGTCATTTGAGAAGCACATTTTAATTTTGAAACCTAACAGGGACTCTCACCTAGCAGCAAACTGGGTCCTAGATCTAGGCCAGGCTGTGATCTTTAAAGACTTTTTCGTTAAAAAGCCCTCATTTTTAGAAATGAGATCTAAAGCGCATTCTCCTTTTTAGGAACTCCCACAGTTTTAAAGGTTTCAGTGGACAATTCTGATGTTCACGCCCCATATGGTGTTTTCCCAAAATTAATGTCCAAACGAGAAAGTACAGCCAAGCTTGGATCCCAAGGTCATCCAGGACCTGCATAGACCTGCATAAAGTCTGTATGAGTTTGGATACTTGCCTATCAATAACAAATGACAGTGAAGCTGCTCAGTAGTGTCCAACTCTTTGCGAGCCCATGGACTGTAACCTACTAGGCTTCTCTGTCCATGGGATTCTCCAGGCAAGAATACTGGAGTGGATTGCCATTTCCTTCTCCAGGGGATCTTCCCGACCCAGGGATCGAACCTGGTTCTCCCACATTGGAGGCAGACGCTTTAACCTCTGAGAAGCGGCTTGAACGATGTTTTAGTTTTTGTTTTCCCACATGATAAGTCGAGAGATGGATGGTCCTGGTGTTGTTTCAGGACCTCCCCAGTGTTGGGGCTCTGGGTCAACTTTCCACCTGTTTTCTCCACCTGTGCCTCAGTACTACAAGATGGCTACAGCAGCTCCCTGTAAGATAACCTTGTGCCTGAAAACCAAAGCAGAAAGAGATTTTCCTTACTAGATTTTTTTTTTTATCATCAAAGAGAAAAATCTTTCTTCAAAACCTCCAGCAGGTATATACTTGTATCCCGTGACGAAAGCTGGGTCACATGCAAGGGAGTCTAGGAAAACAAGAATCCAGAATTTTTAACTTTTATGTAGGGAGATGAAGGCTCTGACATCATCAAGGGGTATACATTGCACACTAGTATCCTGCCATCAAACATCACCCGAGTTCTAAAAGTCTTTGTAAACTGCTTCATCTCCTGAGTTCTCTATATTTATTCATGACACCAGCAATCTTTCTGTCACTGCTCTGGAGACCACCAATTCTTTGGGGTTCCTTCCTTTCCCTAATTCCCACAACCAATCAGTCTCCATGTCTTAAGGATCATCCATCCCTTCACAGAGAGTCTTTCATCTCTTTCCTCCTTTTTGTTCTAATACTCAGATGCTTATCACTTCATAGCAAGACTAAAGTGCAGAAGCTACAAGACTATTGTGCCCTCATCCTATATACTGCATTTAAAAAACTAAGTTTCTTGTTCAGAAAACTTTCAAGGAGTCCCCATTAACCACAGAAAATATTCCAAAATATTTAGCCTAATCGTTAAGGTCAGCCATGATCAGCTGCTGTGGTTAAGAAAACTGACTGCAGTTAAATGATTTGTGTGAGATTTGGCTATTGACAGCTGTCTAAGGTTCTGTTTCTTCATTCATAAAACGGAGGTGATAATAATACACAGCATACACGGTAAGTGTCAACAATGATAGCTATTATTTTTACTATTTTTTGTGTGTTGTTACTAAGTAGCAGGCCTTCTACTCTGAATTAGGATGAATGAGCGGGTAGTTCATGGTAGCTGCCCTCAATGAGCCAATTTCAATTGCTGAAATAAAGTCCAGCCCTTCCACTGGCTGAATGTACCTATAATCCACCACTCAACAGCCATCTTATAAACGGATTCTTTGTCTTTCTCTACTTGATTAAGAAAAGTACCAAGGTTAGCACCATTTTGGGCTGAGCTCATTCTTCAAGAAAGCTTCTGCTAAAATCCCTAAACCGGGACTTCCCTGGTGGTCCAGTGGTTAAGAATCTACATTGCAGAGCCGGTAACATGTGTTCAATCCCTGGTCAGGGAACAAAAATCCCATATATTGTGGAGCAACCAGGCCTGAGGGCCGCAACTACTGAGCCCTTGAGATCCAGAGTCTGTGTGCCAAAACTAGGACCTGATACAGCCAAATAAATTAGTTAATTAAAAAAGTAATTTCCTTCTCACCAGTGGCAACCCATTCCAGTATTTTTCCCTGGAAAATCCCATGGACAGAGGAGCCTGGCGGGCTACAGTCCAAGGGGTCGCAAGAGGCAGACACGACTTAGTGACTGAACTACCACCAAATAAAATAAAACCCCTAAACTTCAATTTGTCCTCAAGGAAAACTTCATTTGCTCCGAGGCCATAAACCCTGGCTCATGTCTTGATTTATTCTTTCAAAGCCGTTTATGCTTCCTTCAGAAGCTGTTAACAGTATGTCTTTACCTTTTTCCAGTATCTATGCAACTTTGGAAAACTGACATGAAAAGACACGGTGTCTCTTTATTTTATTAGGCCACAGTTAGTTTCCATAAATTTTAAGCATCAGCGATTAGAAGTCACACCAGGGATTAAATGGACACACAATTTACACTCTTTGCACTTGGTGACGGTCTTGTGACAGCATTTTCTTCTTTACATTTCAACTCCTTTTTTTTCTTCTGTTTTTTTACTTATTTTTTTGAAATTTTGTGTATTGATTTCTGGCTGTGCTGAGTCTTCGTTGCCGTTTGCAGGCGTCTCACTCTCGTGGCTTCTCTTGCTGCAGAGCGCGGGCTTGCTTCTGGGGCGCAGGCTTCAGTAGCTGCAGCACGTGCTCTCAGGAGTTGTGATTCTGGGGCTCCAGAGCACAGGCTCAATAGTTACGGCACACGGGCTTAGTTGCTCTGTGGCATGTGGGATCTTCCCAGGCCAGGGATCGAACCCATGTCTCCAACACTAACAGGTGGATTCTCTACCACAGAGCCACCAGGGAAGTCCCCTTTTTGTTTTTTAAATTTTTTATTGGAGTATAGTTGCTTTACAATGATATCTTAGTTTCTACTGTATAGTCAAGTGAATCAGCTATACATTATATACATATATCCCCTCTTCTTTGGATTTCCTTCCCATTTAAGTCCCCACAGAGCACCAAGTAGAGTTTCCTGAGTTATACAGTAGCTTCTCATTAGTTATGTATTTTATACACAATGTCAATAGTGTATACGTGTCAGTGCCAGTCTCCCAATTTATCCCATTCCCCTCAACTCCTCTTAATTTGACCACTTTTGTCATAACAGCCATAATAAAAGACAATACTGTATACAATAGCAACATTGCAGTCTCATTCTCTGTGTTTTTTTTTTAAGGTATGTCTTTAAAAATAAGTTGGACCTACGCCCTGCTGATACATTCTGGCCACAAAAGAATTCCATGCAATGAATGCTTCTCTTGCCCTCTGAAATGATCTAAGCAGCAAAAGGCCAGGAGAATGCCTCAGTTCACTAAGTTCATTAGTGGCAAAGAGCCCCTGCCTTTCCTCTTGCCTCCAGAGGCAGGCGAGTTTCTCTGTTTTTCTAGGCTGTGCAGGGACACTTAGTGGTGAAGGACACTGACCCTGGAACTAGATCGCCTGGGTTCAAACCATGGTTGTGTGACCCTGGGGAATCCTTTAACGTATGTGTGCCTGAGTTCTTCATCTACACTGAGAATGAAAACTGAGTGAGCTCAGGGACTGCTGTGAGAATCACATGGGTTAATATATGTAATGTGCTTGGGGCACTGCCTGACACATGATTAAGAGCTCTGTAAGTGTGAACTGTTGTTATTACTGATACTCTTTCCCTTGGCTTGGCCATCCGTCAATAGTCTTGATGGCTTGCTGGAACACTTCCTAAACATTCTCCTAAAGCACTCTGTTCAAAACCTCAGGCCAGCCTATGAATCAATCAATTTCATTCTGTAGAAAAGAGTCTCAGAAGAAAAATGGGGAATGCTGGATATAATGCTTTATCAGGTTCTTCAGAAGACTGGACAACAGAAATGCAAACTGTTTTGCTTAAAGGGAATCCATATCTCATTTGTCTCCAATGAAACAATGTTCTCCTTAAGAGTCAAGCAGCATTCCTCCCACTGCCTACTGTTTATAACCTCCTACTCAAATATACATGCCACTAAGAAAACTGTTCAAGTCTGCACAGTTCAGATAGCTTTGGCTCAATAAAAACCAGACTTCTGACAAGCTCATTAATCCAAAGATCTCAATCCTAAGGTAATGTTCATTTATCAAAGTCATAACTAGAACGCTTATGTATAAATATACTATAGTGATGAAAATACGATCTATTTTAAAAGGTCAGTCTAGTGGTACTTTTTCTCATTTAGTGACCACTTAAAAAATAAATACTATAATTTGTACACTTAAACAGTTTGCTTCCTTTACTGTAAGTCTTTTTACCATCTTTAATAATAAGTCTGACAGTCCAATACCAGAAGGCAAGAACAGGTTGAAAGCAGCAGACTGTAACGTCTTCATAGTTTCAGGATAAACAATGCAATTTACAAGGCACATAAAATAACGTGATGACAAACCTATTAAAAGTTCTTTTCACCTAAAGACTATGAAAATGCTTTGGCTCAGTTGTCTGTGTTTCAGGTCTCTTAGCAAGCAAGTGGCACTAATGAAAAGCAAAAAAAAAGACCAAAAGAAAGAAGAATGGCAAACAACTAAGAAAGCACAGACCCTAGAATAATTGAAGTTGGCTCCAGCTATCCTTTGAGAGTTGACCGATGGAAACAGGGAACCTCTGTTTCCACTCTATAGATCCAGTTCTTAATGAATACTGTCTGTGTTCCAAGTGCAGTAGCAAAATAATAAATCAGAGTGAATTCAACGTAGGTATGGCCTATTCGAAAAGACTAGACACTTAGTGCGTTCGCTTTTCTGTGGTTCATAACGTGTGGGCGCGGGGGCTGGAAGGCTGATGTGGGACGGAGAAGCGCTACCACCGATGCTCCCACACGGCTGGTGGGAATGTAGACTGGTGTGGCCAGTATGGAAAACAGCATGGAGGCTCCTCTAAGAACTAAACAGAGCTAGCACATGACCCAGCAATCCTACTCCTGGGCATATATCCGAACAGAAGTATAATTCAAAAGATGCACGCACCCCTGTCCCTGTGTTCATAGCATACTATCGACCATAGCCAAGAATGGAATCAACCTAAATGTCCATCAGAAGATGAAGAGATCAAGAAGATGTGGTGTGTACACACACACACACACACACATACCCACTAGCACCACCTGGGAAGCCCATGTATGTATGCATATATGTGTGTGTGTGTATATACTTACATATATGTGTATATATATATTCACATATAGCATGAATGGATCTAGGGATTATCTTACTAAGTGAAGTGAGACAAAAAGAGAAAGACAAATACCAGACGATATCACTTACATGTGAAATCTAAAATATGACTCAAATGAACTTATCTAGGAAACAAAAACAGCCTCACAGCTATGGAGAATAGACTTGTGATTGCCAAGGGGGCAGAGGACCGGGAGGGATGGATTGGAGTTTGGGATTAACAGATGCAAACTCTTATACATAGGATGAATAAACTGCAAGGTACTAATATATAATACAGGAAACTATATTCAATATCCTATAATAAAACATAATGGAAAAAATATATATGTATGACTGAGTTATTTTGCTGTACAGCAGGAAGAAACATATTGTAAATCAACTATGCTTCAATAAAAAGACATATGATTAATATGATGGCTTTAATACACTTAAAAATGGAGAGATTTCTAAACAAAAACCTGCCTTTCTCCCCAGCAATTCTACTCCTGGGGTATATATGGACGAGAACTGAAAATATATGTCCACACAAACATAGCCAAAAAGTGGAGATAATTTAAGATATCCGTGAACTGATGAATGGATAAATGAAATGTGGCATATCCATACAATGGAATATAATTTAACAGTAAAAAGAAATGAAGTAGTCACATGTGCTGAAACATGGATAAACCTTGAAAACATCATGCTAAGTGAAAGAAGCCAATCACAAAAGGACAAGCTATGTATGATTCTCTTTATGTGAAATGTGCAGAATAAGCAAATTTATAAGGATAGAAGGTAGATTAGTGGTTGCTAGGAGAAGAAGGGAACAGGGAAAGTCATAAGCAGAACTCCAGAAAAGGGAACAAGTGATAATGGGTATAGGATTTGGAGGAGAAAATAATGAAACATTTTAAAATTGATTATGGTGATGGTTGTACTACTGCATAAATAAATTAAAGGGGTGAATTTTGTGATATGAAAATTATATTTCAGTAAAGCTGTTCATTTACAAAAAATTTTAATTGAAGTATAACTGATTTACAATGTTGTGTTAGTTGCAGGTGCACAGCAAGGTAAATCAGTTTTATATGTAAATTGTTGTTCAATTGCTCAGTCGTGTCTGACTCTGTGACCCCATGGACTGCAGCATACCAGGCTTCCCTGTCCTTCACCATTTTCTGGAAGCTTGCTCAAACTCATGTCCATTGAGTCAATGATGCCATCCAACCGTCTCATCCTCTGTTGTCCCCTTCTCTGGCCTTCAGTCTTTCCCAGCATCAGGGTCTTTTCTAATGAATCAGCTCTTCGCATCAGGTAGTCACAGTATTGAAGCCTCAGCTTCAGCATCAGTCCTTCCAATGAATATTCAGAATTGATTTCCTTTGTGATTGACTGGTTTGATCTCCCTGAAGTCCAAGGGACTCTCAAGAGTCTTCTCCAATACCACAGTTCAAAAGCATCAGTTCTTCGGTGCTCAGCCTTTTTTATGGTCCAACTCTCACATCCGTACGACTACTGGAAAAAATATAGCTTTGACTAAACGGATCTTTGTTGGCAAAGTAATGTCTCTGCTTTTTAATATGCTGTCTAGGTTGGTCATAGCTTTTCTTCCAAGGAGCAAGCATCTTTTAATTTCATGGCTGCAGTTACCATCTGCAATGATTTTGGAGCCCAAGAAAATAAAGTCTGTCACTGTGTCCATTGTTTCCCCATCTATTTGCCATGAAGTGATGGGACCGGATGCCATGATCTTAGTTTTCTGAATGGTGAGTTTTAAGCCAGCGTTTTCACTCTCCTTTTTCACTTTCATCAAAAGGCTCTTTAATTCCTCTTCAATGTCTGCCATAAGGGTTACATATAAATATATCCACTCTTTTTTGGATTCTTTTCCCATATAAGTCATTACAGAGTATTGAGTAGAGTTCCCTGTGCTATACATTAGGTCCTCATTTTTTAAATTAAAATAAATTTCCCAGTTGATTTTAATCTATTTATTAATGGCTGCACTGGGTCTTTTTCTTTTTTGCTGCTTTCTCTAGTTGTCGTGCGCAGGTTTCTCATTCTGGTGGCTTCTTTTGTTGTGGCGCACAGGCTCCAGGGCGCGTGGGCTTCAGTAGTTGTGGCTCCTGGGCTCTAGGGCACAGGCTCAGCACTGGGGCACACAGGCTTAGTTGTCTTGCAGCACGTGGGATCTTCCTGGAGCAGGGGTGGAACACTTGTCCCCTGAACTGGGAGGCAGATTCTTAACCACTGGACCACCAAGGAAGTCCTAGGTCCTTGTTCCTTACCTGTTTTAGATATAACAGTGAGTATGTGTCAGTCTCAACCTCCCAGTTTATCCCTCCTTGCTTTTCCCTTCTTGTGACTCTCTTTCTGTTTCATAAATAAATCATTTGTACATTTTTTTTAAAGGCTGCTCTTTTAAAGCTGCTTTTCTCTCTCTTTTTTTTAACTGAATAGATACTTATTACTCAATATAAGTGACAGGGTTAACAGTGAAGTATATATTAACTACATAGACAGTATATAACATACACAGTAGACCTTTGTCCTTCACAAGTGATATTCTGGAAATATTTCCAAATCGCCAAATAAATGATTACCACTAGGGCTGAGGTATTGTACTACGACAGGGAGGGCCGAGGCGGTGGGGGGAGGGGGGGTGTCATTCATTTTGGAATCTAAGCACGGATTGTGACTCCAGGACATCTCATTCATATGTTTATAAAAATGTTCCAACATGTGGTATGAACTGTCAATCTTATTTATAGGCAAATAATCTTTTTCTGCATATTCTAACCATCCTTTTCAAAGTATACTAGTTGCTGTCTGCTCTGGCTTTTTTGAATTTCCAATTAAATATGCAATTTGCTGTGCTTTTGCAGTAGATATCGTTAGCATTGCAAATACTTATGCTTACTGAGCAAACACCTGTGTGCTCACTTCCACCATAACCCACAGGGATGGAAGCTGCTGACCTTTAAGCAAACGGCAGTGCATACATATTTTCTTCTGTAAGTCACTGAGTGTGAGAAGCAACTAGTCACATCCAGAAAATTCCATTTGTGTTTGTATAAGGGGTGGGGAAGCAGAAAAAATGGAAATGGCCCAACTCCTGCTCTGTTAGAACCTATGCAAATGAATCATTTGATTATGTAGGACTAATTTCCCCAAACCATTTGTTCTATTTAGTTTCTTTTGCTTGTTTTATTTTGTTTTCTGACCACGAGGCACGTGTGATCTTAGTTTCCTGATCAGGGATCAAACACACTCCCCCTGCAGTGGAAGCACAGAGCCTTAACTACTGGGCCCTCAGGGAAGTCCCTGCTCTATTTAGATTTTACAGTCATTTATTATTATAATCCATCTCGGACATATAACACATAAAGGATCATGAAGCATCCCATTGTTTACTACTACCCCACATGAGCAATAAGTACATGTGGAGCCCCTGACCACATTATTATCTCCACTCTTGATTTTCAAATGGTTGGGAAAGGACAAAAAAGTGATGCATAACTCAGAGACTGCAGGGCAAAATGTGAGTGACAGCCAGGCTGACATTCAATAAAGATACTGCCCTTTAGAGTCTGATACAAAGGGTTACCTGTCCAAAGTTAACCCCCCTCCCTAGAATCTACACTGCCAGGATGTCGAAAATGCTCACCACTACGTCCTCTTTTAAGCTAAAACACCAAAGCTTCTGTACAGAGATGAATGGACATCCGTTCCCACTCACAGTGGATAGCTCCATGGAAACACCATGAGGGTTCTATCTCTGAATATTCATTCCTGAAACAAAATGTTCCCAACATACAACACTCCTCTCAGAAATGGCCTATAAATTTCTCTACTTATTTTCAGGAACAAAATATTCATTTAGGAGTTCATCTACTTTCTAATCCATCTACCAATCCAAATCAAAGGAAGTTGGGGTTTTTTAGTATTTATTTATGTATTTGGCCCTGCCAGGTGTTAGTTGTGGTCAGGGATCAAACTCGGGCCCCCTGCATTGAGAGTGCAAAGTCTCAGCCACTGGACCACCAGGGAGTCTCTCAAAGAGAGTTTAAATCTTCCTTTTCAAAGGAAAAAAAACACCATATTTGCAGGAAAAAGAGAAGGATACAAGGTCAGGGGAGCAAGAGATGGTTGACTCAGTATAACTCCAAAATCCAGAGAACACACAGGACATTGAAACAGTATGGAAAGGCAAGCACAGTGGGTTTCCTATGTGATCTGAGAGTTCTTCTATTACTCTGTATTCACTGTGAATTTATTTATCACATTAGATTCTCTCTCCTAACAGACCTGAGGGAACAGGACACTGGATGGTTAGATTTTAGCCAGAGGATAGAGAAGAGGGGATCAAAGGCTTGAGTACTTTCTGGATACACAGGCCTGGTGGAGCAGCATAACTTGGGTCCTAGAAGGGGAAGTGGAGGGGGGCGGTTGGTAAGGGAAGGAGACCAAAGGACTAGCCCTGCCTGTTTTCTCATGTCAGGCCCATTGCCCAGGTTCTGAAACTTCAGTTGTAATCATGGCCCTCTTACTTTCTGCTAACAAATGCTGAGTCTCCAGGTCACTACAGCTCAACCACGTTTTTGCAGTTTGAGTAAAACCCCTGGTAATAGAAAGGAAAGTTGAAGGGCTGCGCCTGTGCAATCACAATCAACTCTCCCAAGAGCTGGGTTTTTTTTCCATTTTTTTGTTGGTTTGCTTGCTTTCCATTTGTGTCATCCTTCTATGCGCCCTGTTCATAATTAGTTCAGTGTTCCCTTGATATAAAAGAAATGCTAACTAAAGGTTATAGACAGAAAAAGAATCATTCCTTACACCTCATGTGTTCTTTGCCATGCTTTCATTTCTCATTTCTTTCCAAAAACAACGATAGGTGACTTCATAAGAAAGAAAAATGTATGCATATATATGTTTTATACACACACACACACAAGGGCTTCCCTGGTGACTCAGATGGTAAAGAATCTGCCTGCAATGTGAGAGACCCAGGTTTAATCCCTGGGTTGGGAAGATCCCCAGGAGGAGGGCACGGCAACCTACTCCAGTATTCTTGCCTGGAGAATCCCAAGAACAGAGGAGCCTGGCGAGCTATATATAGTCCATGGGGTTGAAAAGAGACACGACTGAGCGACTAAGCACAGCACAGCACACATGCACTCACCTATATATCAATTATACCAACTATTTACACATATATGTTAAAATAGGAAGATATGATAAAGTTGAAAGAAAAGAGCATGGCAATAATTTTAAAATTTTAAAAACTTAATACAGTCACTATGTGTTATTGCTTAATCGAATTGATTCTTTGCAGCCCCATAGGTGGCAGGCCACCAGGCCCCTCCATCCATGGGACTCTCCAGGCAAGAACACTGGAGTGGGTTGCCATTTCCTTCTCCAAAAGGAACTATAGAAAGAAAGAAAGTGAAGTGGCTCAGTTGTGTTTGATTCCCATGGATTGTAGCCTACCAGGCAGTGAGCATTAAGAATAGTTTTGAGCCTCCAGACAATTCAAGGCAAAGGCAGGAAAAGGTCAAGTGATGCACAGCCTTACATCAAGTCTGAGTTTCCTAAGGGAGCCATCCTTTTATCTTTCCACATACCAAGTTAAACCAAATCTTATTTAGTTTAGGAGATGACGCTCCCAGTCTCTTCAGTCACATAAACTAGTTAAGATATATTTTATGAACATTCTCTTTTATCCTTTTTTTTCCCAAACACACAGGAACCCCAGACTCGGAAACTATAGCCAAATCTACCCCAGCTCATCAGCAGTCACGCTGAAGAAACTCAGAGTGTTCCCAGAAGCATTATCTTGATGCAATAGGTTATACACGGAGGATTAAGAGATGAAAGACGAGGCTACATATCCTAACTCTTAATCTTCTGCTATTTCTGCTTAAGAAAAAGAAAGACATCTCAGTAAAGCGAAACAAAAACTGCACACAGCAAATATCTGAGACAGGACAAAGGATTATACAGTTAGATTATTTGAAAGTAAGTAAAGCTGATAACCAAAAGTTTCATGGACTTATTTGCAGCTCATCTTTAACCAAGACACAAAACAAAATAGAAGGGCTCAGTTTAAAAGAAAAAAAAAAAAAACCCAATGTCTAGAGATGAAATGGATTTTGTTGCCACTAAGCTGTTTTACAAGAAATGCTGTAATCTGATGCTCAGAGGCCAAGTCTCTAATAATGGATGGATCAGCCTTTAGAAAACTATAGGAAACAGATCCTAGACCAGACCTCCTGTGTGTGCTGGAGGTCCTATCATCGAAGGAAATGCTTTGGGAGTCTAGGAAAAGACTAAAGAGATCATCTCTCCTTGTGTATGAAACACATCTAATTAGGTAACTGACTCTCTAACCTACTTAGGTAACTGACTCCTTCAAAACCAAGTTTTCCAAAATAAGAAACTGCAGCCTTCAGATTCAGATCCCAGGGTCCCCACTAAAGTCTCACTTTCCTCCATATGCTGGTGCTCAGCATACTGCCTCACTCTGCCAGCACAGTGCCCCTAAGACTGTTTTGCATGCCCATGCAGTTCAACAGATTTAAGTGAAACAAAATATAATTGCAATACAAGCAAGATTGTTTCATGTGATTTCTAGAATGAAGATTTTGTTTTTTTTAAAGATCAGTGCTATTTTGGGGTTGATTAAATGACATGGATCCCAGGAAATATTGTAGAAAACACAAGGAGAATTCACTACTGAATGTTTTCTCATTTATTGTAAAATTTTTCCCCACCATGCACTGTTAGATGAAAGAAGTCTGGGGTGAACAATGAATTTGCAGCTAACATACTTTACTGAACCTGTCCTTCTGAAAAACTTCATTGGGAAAGTTAAGTGCTATGTATAAGTTCAAGCAATTTGCTGAGGATTCCTTCACATTCTATTTCAGCTTATAGTTTTTAATCCGAAAAGCTAATATTTACTTTATAAGCTTCCAAAACATCCAGTAAGCATATACTCAATAAGTTATATGATAAACAGATTTTATACACCTTCTGCATTTAATATTTTATTTTATAATACATTTCTTAGAGTTTCCAAACACTAATTTGATTATATTTTTAAAAATTCTATAAACTGTTAACTCTTTCACAGTTGACTATGGTAAAATGCAGAGTAAAAAAGTTCTTTGTCTCTGACCCAGGAGTCTTATGTCCGTGTGGTTTAGTTGGTAAGTTGAGTCCAATTCTAGCAACCCCATGGACAGAAGAGCCTGCCTGGCAGGGTACAGTTCATGGGATTCTCCAGGCAAGAATACTGGAGTGGATTGCCATTTCCTTCTCCAGGGGATCTTCCCAACCCAGGAATGGAATCTGGGTCTCCTTCATTGTAGGCAGATTCTTTACCAACTGAGCTACAAGGAAAGCCTCACACCTATTAGGATAGCTTGTTAGTAGGGTAAATTCTCAGATCCTTCCCAATTCTCAACAACCCTCACTAAATTATCGTAACACAAATGTCATGCTGAGACCTAGATTAATAGACTATTTTCCCTTTCCTATTCTCCAAATTAGGGATGTGTGAACATGACAAAAATCTTGCTTTTTTCTTCTATTTATCACTTCTTTCTTATGGAAGAAAGTCATGCTTTATATTTTATATATGCATATATTCATAATGCTTTATATTGTTACTGTTACCACTATCTAATTCCATAACATTTTTTATCACCCCCCAAAGAAATTCTGTACTCATCAGCAATCACTCCTTAGTCCCTTTCTTCCCTCATCCCCAGCAACCACTAACCTGCTTTCTGTTTCTAATCTGGACCTTCCATACAAATGGAATCATACAAAGTGTGATCTTTTGTGATCGGTTGCATTCACTTAGCATCATATTTGCAATGTTCAACCATGTTGTAGCTGATATCAGTACTTCATTCTTTTGTATGATTGAATAATAATCAATTATATAAACATATCACAATCTGTTTATCCATTAGTTGATGAACAGTTGAGTTTTTCCCCCCTACTTTTTGACTATTTTGAACAGTGCAGCTATAAACTTTCATGTACAGTTCTTGTATAGATTTAGGTTTACATTTCCTTGTGTAAATACCTATTGTTGCTGTTGTTCAGTCGCTCTGTTGTGTTCAACTCTTTGTGATCCCATGGACTTCAGCGCACCAAGCTTCCCTGTCCTTAACCACCTCCCAGAGTTTGGTCAAACTTAAGTCCATTGAGTCAGTGATGCTATATAACCTTCTCATCCTCTGTTGTCCCCTTCTCCTCCTG
The DNA here is from genome assembly GCA_006408675.1 of Madoqua kirkii. Taxonomy (NCBI): domain Eukaryota; kingdom Metazoa; phylum Chordata; class Mammalia; order Artiodactyla; family Bovidae; genus Madoqua; species Madoqua kirkii. The sequence goes on along the minus strand of SJYC01117084.1, from coordinate 12,390 downwards.
CCTTCAATCTTTCCCAGCACCGGGGTCTTTATGCTCTTGCATAAGGTGGCCTAAGTATTGAAGCTTCAGCTTCAGCATCAGTCCTTCCAATGACTATTTATCGCTGATTTCCCTTAGGAGTGACTGGTTTAATATCCTTGCAGTCCAAGGGACTCTCAAGAGTCTTCTCCAATACCACAGTTCAAAAGCACCAATTCTTCAGCACTCAACCTTCCTTATGGTCCAACTCTCACATCCGTACATGACCACTGGAAAACCTATAGCTTTGACTATACACACCTTGTCGGCAAAGCAACGTCTCTTCTTTTTAACATGATGTCTAGCTTTGTCATCGTTTTTCTTCCAAGAAGCAAGCATCTTTTAATTTCATGACAGCAGTCATCATCCCCAGCATTTGGAGCCAAAGAAAATAAAGTCTGTCACTGTTTCCATTGTTTCCCCATCTGTTGCCATGAAACGATGGGGCCAGATACCTGATCTTAGCTTTTTGAATGTTATGTTTTAAGCTAGTTTTGGGTCATGTGGTAACTCTGTTTCTGAGGCACTATACCCAATTATTTTCCAAAGTATCTCCATCATTTTACAATCCCATCAGCAATGTATGACTGCTTCAGTGTCTTCACATCCTTGCCAGCACTTGTTATTGTCTGCCTTTTTCATTATGGCCATGCTGGGGCGTATGAAATTGTACCTTTGGGAGTCTGAGTTGCATTTATCTGATAACTAATGGTGTTAAGCATCTTTTCATGTGTTTATTGTCCATTTAGATATTTTTCTTGGAGAAATGTCTTTAAACATTTTGCTCACTTAAAAAAAAATTATTTCTTCATCTTCGGCTGTGCTGGATCTTTGTTGCTGGATGGCTTTTTCTTTAGTTTTGGTATACGGGCTTCTCATGTGGGATCTACCTGGACCAGGAATCAAACCCGTGTCTTCCGCACTGGCAGGCAGATTCTTTACCACTGCACCATCAGGGAAGCCCAAATCTTTTGCTCAGTTTTAATGGGGTTTTTTGTCCCTTTTCATTATTGAGGTTTTGGTTGTTTGTTTTTTTTTTTCCCCTGGTTGCACTGGGTCTTCACTGCGGTACACTGGGCTCGCAGGCATAGATGTCCTGCAGCATGTGGGATCTTAGTTCCCAGACCAGGGATCAAATTCGTGTCCCCTACATTGACAGATGGATTCTTAACCACTGGGCCGCCTGAGAAGCTCCCATTGTTGAGATTTAATAATTTTTTTTTCTTCTTTCATATTTTAATTTCAGCTTTATTGAGGTACACTTGACAGATGTAATAGTTTTCTACGTATTCTAGATAGTAGACCATTATCAGATACATGATTTGAAAATACTTCTCCCACTCTTTGGGTTGTCTTTTCAGTTTCTTGATACTTTCTGGTGAAAGCAAAAGCTTTTAATTTTGGTTAAATGAATTTATCTATTTTTTCCTTTTGCTCACTTGTGCTTTGTGTGCCCATCTAAGACACCAGCCTCTAATCCAAGGCCAGGAATATCTCATAATCTTTTCATACTGAGATACAATTTACATACCATTCTTAGGGACTCTTTTTTATTGTGAATTTAACCAGTACACCAAAAAGTTAGACATAAATGTATAGTTTAATTATTATAGAACCATCCCCAGGCCAAGAAACAGAATACTGCCCGCACCCTAGAAGGCTTCCTCGTGCCCCACCGCTGCTTCCCAGTCCTAACACCGTGGCAAGACTGTGGTTCTTGAAGGCAAGTCCGGAATCAGATTCACCTTTGCATTCAAACAGAATTCATTATAGTGCTTAACAGCAAGTATTGCTGAGTAAATTAGCAAAAAAAAAAAAAATGGAAAGTGAGTTAACTTACTATCTAATAGCATCTCCCATAAAGTTTTGATTGGTGAAGAGACTTAAACTATTGCACAAAGCTTTGTTTCTCGATCTGTTTTTGTCTTTTGTTTGTTCTGTCCCCAGTTCATTTTAGGTACATGATACATTTTGATCAATTAATGACTGACTAAGCAACAGTTAGAAGTGGACATGGAACAACAGACTGGTTCCAAATAGGAAAAGGAGTACGTCAAGGCTGTATGTTGTCACCCTGCTTATTTAACTTATATGCAGAGTACATCATGAGAAACACTGGACTGGAAGAAATACAAGCTGGAATCAAGACTGCTGGGAGAAATATCAATAACCTCAGATATGCAGATGACACTACCCTTATGGCAGAAAGTGAAGAGGAGCTAAAAAGCCTCTTGATGAAAGTGAAAAGAGGAGAGCGAAAAAGTTGGCCTAAAGCTCAACATTCAGAAAACGAAGATCATGGCATCTGGACCCATCATTTCATGGGAAATAGATGGGGAAACAGTGGAAACAGTGTCAGACTTTTTTTTTTTTTTTGGCTCCAAAATCACTGCAGATGGTGACTGCAGCCATGAAATTAAAAGACGCTTACTCCTTGGAAGGAAAGTGATGACCAACCTAGATAGCATATTCAAAAGCAGAGACATTACTTTGCTGACTAAGGTCCATCTAGTCAAGGCTATGGTTTTTCCTGTGGTCATGTATGGATGTGAGAGTTGGACTGTGAAGAAGGCTGAGCGCCGAAGAATTGATGTTTTTGAACTGTGGTGTTGGAGAAGACTCTTGAGAGTCCCTTGGACTGCAAGGAGATCCAACCAGTCCATTCTGAAGGAGATCAAGCCTGGGATTTCTTTGGAAGGAATGATGCGAAAGCTGAAACTCCAATACTTTGGCCACCTGATGCGAAGAGTTGACTCACTGGAAAAGATTCTGATGCTGGGAGGGATTGAGGACAGGAGGAGAAGGGGACGACTGAGGATGAGATGACTGGATGGCATCACGGACTTGATGGACGTGAGTCTGAGTGAACTCCGGGAGTTGGTGGTGGACAGGGAGGCCTGGCGTTCTGCGATTCATGGGGTCACGGAGTCGGACACGACTGAGCAATTGAATTGAACTGAACTGATGACATACAACATTGTATGGCAGCTATACTTCAATCAAAACTATAAATAAATAATCTTAGCTGGCCAAAATATTAATAAATTTATACGAGCTTCCCAGGTGGTGCTAGTGGTTTAAGAATTCACCTGCCAGTGCAGGAGATGCAAGGTTTGATCCCTGGGTCAGGAAGAGCCCCTGAAGTAGGAAACAGCATTCCACTCCAGTATTCTTGCCTGGAGAATCCCATGGACAGAGGAGTCTGGTGGGCTACAGCCTGTGGGGTCACAAAGAGTTGGACAGGACTGAGCAACTGAGTGTGTGTGTGTGTGTGTGTGTGTGTGTGTGTGTATCACAGAGCACAATTGCAACAAATAATTATTTCCTTGCAAAATGCTATTTTAACAGTATTTTACTTTCCTTTAAGCCTATTTGTCATTGCCTCTACAGCCCCAAACATAGGCATTTCTTACTTGTCTATTATTATTATTATTAAAATATATAATTAAGCAAAAAAACAAAAAGATTCTTGTAGTGCCTTTAGGACTTAGTTTTGGTTGCTGCTGTTCATTTTATTTAATTTAATTATTGTTTGCAAGGCTTCTGCTGATTCTAGACTTGGACTTATTGTTACTATTACAAAATGAATGTTTTAGATCTTTCCCAGGTGGCCCCAGTGGTAAAGAATCCACCTACCAATGCAGGAGACGTAAGAGATGCAGGTTTGATGCTGGATGGGGAAGATCCCCTAGAGGAGGGCATGGCAACCCACTCCAGCATTCTTGCCTGGAGAATCCCATGGACAGGGGAGCCCGGCGGGCTACAGTCCATAGGGTCACAGAGGCAGAGGGTCACATGTGAAGCAACTTAGCACAGCACAAGATTAAATGTGTCATTATCCTCGACTGAAAGCCTAATGCATCCAGGAAACAATAAGGCCTGCTTTTATGCATTAGGTAAAAAAAATATTGCAGGTTTCATGGTGCTTAGGCTGCTCTGTCGCTGAGGAAGTCAGTCTACAGGGCGGACGACAGTTGGTTCCCAGAACGGCTGCTGTGACCAAAATCTCTGTCTCATTCCTAACAATCAATTGTACTGTGTCTTGAAAATTCACAGAGCAAGTTAGGCCAGACCATGAGAGAAAAACAATTTTGCTTTCAGTTTATCTGATTAGGCTGTGATAATACCCTCTACAGACCTGTCCATCACCGCCTCCCTTAGGTCAGACAAGAGTCTGACCTGAATGCAGGGGTGACAGAGGGCAAACAATGCCAAATTCAACTTTAGCTGATCTTTGACAGAAGGAAAAATTGTTTTTCAAGGAGCCTGTTGAGAGTACCACATGAATCCCACAATTTTCCTATTTGACAAGTTAGATCTTAGGTTAACACTTTTTGATATTAAATAGAAAGCAAAACACACAGCAGAGACAGGCAGATGCTACCCAGGTTCCCAGTTTCTGCTCCCAGTCTCTTCTCTGAATTCCATCTCTTCTCTGGATCCACTTTAAAAATTTATTTCCAAAAGCAACATTTTCTTACCTAAGGAATAGATGTTTTTCTAGAAGAAACCAACTCTATTCAGGCTTTTTAAAAGATGACATATTTAACTATTTTAAAAAATGTTCAGTTATTAGGAAAAACTATAATTATCTCACCAAAGCCCAGGAGTCTTATACTTATCAGCAATCTAAGATTCAATGGACTTCAAGCTATTTTGCATGATTAGTTGATTTCTGTGTCAGCTCAGATCCTCTGAGAAACAGAGGCAAAGTGGAACAAGGTGTGATAGACACACATTGGGGGAAACATCTATGGAAGATAAAGGGGAGAAGGGTCATAAGTAGGAGGGGAGAGGCTTCTGACCATAGTACAGGTCTGACCCCTGTGAAAGGAGACAGGGAAGGAAGGTGACTGAGTCGGAGGTGCTTCAGCCTGCAGTGCAATTCTGAGAAGGTCTGATGGGGAGCCCCCAGAGCAGAGATCAACTGTCATAGCAGGCATCAAACAATAGGCATCAGCTAGTATATATACACATACTAGTCTGGATAAGCAAGTGATGTGGATCAACTCTGCTAATAAGATTTAAGTAAAGCCTTGGCCTTTTATCAAGGGAAATTAAAGAATCTACAGATCTACAGAATGTCCTACAGAATCTACAGAAATGTTCTAGATACTAGTTCTGAATGGAGGCTAATTCTTGAAGACCCAAAACACCACTGGAGATCAGTACTCAAAGAGAAGACCTATAGTAGTCAGGTGATACTTGAGGTTTGAGCTCAAATCTATCTTACAGGACTTCCTACTCATAAGAAAATGGTTATTTCCTTAGATCTTGAGTGTATAATTGCTACAAACACACTTGGGAACAGGTCTAGTCCCCACACTGAAATGTGGGAAAATGCTGTAGTAAGACCAAATGGAAGCTCTTGGAATTCTTCCACACCATTCCTGACAGTGAACCAAAAGCAATACCACATCCCTAGGAGGATTGCCAAGATTAATGCCAACATCAGAGACTTAAAAGAAGCAGGTGTGGCAATTCCTAACATTTCCATTTGACTTTCCTGTTTGGCCTGTGCAGAAGACGTACTCACATTGGATAATGCTTATGCTGCTGCTGCTACTGCTAAGTCACTTCAGTTGTGTCTGACTCTGTGCAACCCCAGAGACGGCAGCCCACCAGGCTCCCCTGTCCCTGGGATTCTCCAGGCAAGAACCCTGGAGTGGGTTGCCATTTCCTTCTCCAATGCATGAAAGTGAAAAGTGAAAGTGAAGTCACTCAATCGTGTCTGACTCTTAGGGACCCCATGGACTGCAGCCTACCAGGCTCCTCCATCCATGGGATTTTCCAGGCAAGAGTACTGGAGTGGGGTGCCACTGCCTTCTCCGTTAAACTCTGTCAGGCAATGCTGACTGTCATTGCTGTTCCTGACATGCTAACTTCACTTGAGCAAATTACGTAAGTATCTGGCCTCTGGGACATGGCTCTTGATCTAATTTTTTCCCTTCAAACAGTTATCAAGGATCAAAGTCTCTTGCTTTCTACTAATTCTTTCTACTAAGACAGACAACAGTATACATTCACTGTCTTGCCTCAAGGCTATGTCAACCTTCTGCTGTGTGCCACATCATCTCTCCATGGCCCCCAGAAGTCTTGACCATCTTGACATCCCACAGAACATCCCGCGAACATCACATGTGACTCCCTCCTGAATGATCCCATGTTAAATTGCTCCTCAGGAGTAGAGAGTAGTAAATCTCTTCATGTTTTTCCCTGTATTAAATTTCCTCTGCTGACATAACCAGTGTAGATTCAAGTTCCCTATCTGACAATCCAATCCCACTTCCCAAATCAAAAATTATGGACCAAATGCTTAAACCAAAAAATTATTTATCCACGGAAGTCTGAGTTTCTCCATAAACTCAGATATCTTTCGTATGATTGATATAAGTATCACAGGAGATATTCAAACAAATTTTACCACTGGTTTCACAACTCTTTTTGGCCCCCTTCTAAGATTCTGGAGTAAATTCTGTTCCTTTGACTAATTTCTTATTGTCTATGATGCAAAAAGCATGTTGTGGGCTGAACTGTACTGACCCCCATTCATAGTCTAACTCCCAATACTTCAGAGTATAACCATATTTGAACATAGAATCTTTAAAGAGGTAATTAAATTAAAATGAGTTGTTAGAATGTGTCCTAATCCAATATTGGATTGGAGAAGGAAATGGCAACCCACTCTAGTATTCTTGCCTGGAAAATTCCTTGGATGGAGGAGCCTGGTAGGCTACACTCTCCATGGGGTCGCAAACAGTCAGACACGACTGAGCGACTTCACTTTCACATAATCCATATGCGTGCTTGTGTGTGTGCATGCTCAGTCGTTTCAGTCATGTTTGCCTCTTTAAGACCCCATGGACTATAGCCCACCAGGCTCTGCTGTCCATGAGATTCTCTAGGTAAGAATATTGGAGTGGGTTGCCATGTCCTCCTCAGAGGATCGTCCCAATCCAAGGATCAAACTTGTGTCTCTTGCATTGCATGGAGATTCTTTACCACTGAGCCACGGAGGACACCCCCAATATAATATGACTGATGCCTTATAAGGAGAGGAAATTTGGACACAGAAAGAGACACCAGGGATGTGCACACACACACACACACGACCACCTGAGGATACAGTGAGAAGACCATCATCTGCAAATCAAGGACGGGGAAGGCCTCACAGTAACCCAACCTGCCACCACCTTGATGTTAGACTTCTTGTCTCCAGAACTGGAAGAAAAAATTCAATTTTTCAAGCCATCTAGTCTGTGTGTGGTATTTTGTTATGGCAGCCCTTGCAAACTAATATGTCGCTTCTGCTGTCAAGATGTAATATGGTTTTTAAAACCTTCAACAGAAAGAGACAAAAGGTCACAAGACAAGGGTGACAGTGTTTCCGTGTGTCTGTTTTGGTGCCTTAGTGTATCTGTGTTTTTACTCCCTACTCCCCACTGTCTTTCCCTCTTTTGACAATTCCTGCTTTGTTTTGTTTTGTTGTGAAGGAGGGGTTTTTATTTCACCTTCTCTTTCTCCTTCCCCCCCGCAAACTCTATTCCAATGAACTAGTTAATAGTAATGATATTTACATTTTATATCTTATACCTAAAGTCACTTTTAAATTTATCTAGCCCTTAACACTTTCCTGGAGATTCCTAGGTGGTGCTAATAGTAAAAAGTCCGTCTGCCATGCTGGAGACACAAGAGATGTGGGCTCGATCCCTCGGTCAGGAAAATCTCCTGGAGAAGGAAATGGCAACCCACTCCAGTATTCTTGCCTGGAAAATTCCATGGACAGAGGAGCCTGGTGGGCCATGGTCCATGGGGTCACAAAGAGTCAGACACGACTGAGTACACACACATACACACAACGCTCCTTGGGTAATGTTAAAAAACTTTTGGTAATTGCTGAAATCCATGCACACATAATCCAGAAGAATTATACACACAACTTTTAACTCAAGTATAAAAATCTCAATGATAATGAATTAGAAATATGCCTCCATATGCTAACAAACATAAGAGTTAACCCGCTTTGATCCTCATAGAAACCTTGTGAATTACAAGGAGTACGTATATTATCCATGCTTTACAGATAAGGAAATTGAAGCCAGGAGACACTGAGGACAAGCTAGGCTGCGAGACCATGAGGAGGAATGTGGGTACCTGCTACAGGGCCCCCAGCTCCTTTCCACCGCTCTTAATGCCACTCACAGGAGTAGTCAAGAAAGCTGAGACCCTAAGGCTAGCGTTTGTTAAACTGTCTGGAGATCACTTTAGCTAAAGCACAGAGAAGACATCATGCAGGTAGGAGGAGGTTTTACAGTTTTCTGTGCCATGGCCTAGACGGCACCATGACTCAGCAGCAGTGAACGGGAAAAGTGGAGCATGGCACCATATCTGGATGTGTGAGACTTCCCCCCATTGATTTTTTTCCTCCATCCACTGCTCCAGCTTGATCCTGTCTAGTGAATGGGGCCTGCCGGCAAACCCAAGCCTGCATAAAAAGCTCCCCGCTGCCGCGCTGTCACAGCCGCTCAACCTAGGCTCGCAGGAACCTGGGCAAGCGGAAGAATCCTTTGTCTTCAGACGATGACGAGAGTGGAAAAAAATCCCAGCTATTCGGCTGTGTAGCATCGTTCAAGCATGCTTTAATGGAGAAGGTCTAATGAGGAATGCAGCCTTTGAAAAATCGAGCTTTAAAAACTCCCAGCACATTCTCACTGTACAATTCTACACCATTAACATTAATAGGATTCAAACTACAAACCAAAGATTATGTTACTGTTTACCCAGTTCTATGGCCACGGAGGATTCTTTTCTTTACTGGTTATATTCAAAGAGATCTTGGCCTGTTATAATAATCAAATGTGCAGGAGAAAACATCCCTTCTCTTCCTAGATTCTATAAAAGAATAAAAGAAAATCCAATTTTCAAGTCCCAAATGAGACGCAGCTGCCCCAGACTCCTCTATACCCCCCTTCTACTCCTGCTGTTGACCTATTAATAGATTCCTGCTCTTGAGTTTATCTCAGCTTTCCAAGGGAGCTGGGCTTAAAACCAGTCTGAATAGTTTTTGAAAGTACCCAGAGGCTCTTTCCAAACACAGAGCACAGGGTTCTGGCAGGTAAAATTCACTTATATTTTTTTCCTCTACAGTTTCTTCCAAAGCAATTCAAGAGCATTCACTTCCAACACTGTCCTGCATGCATGGTTAAAATGTTCCCAATTAAAAAAAAAACCAAAAAGACAAAGGCTAAAATGCACTCCAGAAGTGTGTGTGGTGGGAGATTTATTTCATATGTGAATTATATCTCAATAAAATTGTTTTTGTTTTTAAGCATATGTGTAGTTGGAAAGGGGAGAGAGAGATAAATATGATTGAATACAGAATGCTTCTGCACTGATGGGGCAGTGGTAATGGGAAGTTATCGCTTAATGGGTATAATTTCAGTTTGGGAAGATGAAAAGTTCTGAGGATGGACAGTGGTGACGGTTGAAGAACATATGAATGCACTTAACACCCCTGCGTTATATACTTGAAAAATGCTTACAATGGTAAATATATGTGTTGCATATTTTACCATAGTAATAAGTCATCATTTTAAGTAAAAAAACCATTACTATATCAAGACTACATGTTTATCGTAGAAATCTAGAGAAAGAAATGAAGCAAGTGGAAAATGTAAATCACTTAAAATACTATTATCTAGACACAACCATTTTTAATACTCCTGTATAAATAGCCTCCCAAATTTTGTCAAAAACAAATAAATAAAACTCAGTTAGTACTTGGTGTATTATTTAGCAATTTGCTTCTCACTCAGTACATATATATATATATCTTTCCATGCTTAGATCAGTAGATTTACAGGTAGAGTTAGCCTTTCATATATGCAGGTTCAACCAATCATGGATCCAAAATATTTGAAAAAAAGATTCCAGAAAGTTCCAAAAAGCAAAACTTGAATTTGCTGCATGCTGGCAACTATTGCCAGCATTTACATTGTACTTATAACTATTCACAGGGCTTCCCAGGTGGCACTGGTGGTAAAGAACTTGACTGCCAATGCAAGAGACATCAGAGATGCAGGTTCAGTCTCTGGATCAGGAAGATTCCCTGGAGGAGGGCATGGCAATTTGCTCCAGTATTCTAGCCTGGAGAATCCCATGGACAGAGAAGCTTGGCAAGCTACAGTCCATAGCGTTGCAAAGCGTCAGACACGACTGAAGCAACTTAGCACACAGTACACATAACTATTCACACCTCATGTACATTGTATTAAGTATTATGATTAATCTAGAGAAGGCAATGGCAACCCACTCCAGTACTCTTGCCTGGAAAATCCCATGAATGGAGGAGCCTGGTAGGCTGCAGTCCATGGGGTCGTGAAGAGTCAGGCACGACTGAGTGACTTCACTTTCACTTTTCACTTTCATGCATTGGAGAAGGAAATGGCAACCCACTCCAGGGTTCTTGCCTGGAGAATCCCAGGGATGGGGGAGCCTGGTGGGCTGCCGTCTATGGGGTCACACAGAGTTGGACACGACTGAAGCGACTTAGCAGCAGCAGTGGCGGCAGCAGCAGAGATAATTTAAAGTATACAAGAGGATGCACTCAGGTTATATGTAAATACAAGGGACTTGAGCTTCCAAAGATTCCAAGGAAAGGTGCTGGAACCAGTTCTCTCTTAAATAATTGAAATAAAGTGAATTGAAGTTGCTCAGTCGTGTCTGACTCTTTGCAGCCCCATGGACTACGCTCCCCCTGCCTACTATGCTCCTCCGTCTGTGGGATTTTCCAGACAAGAGTACTGGAGTGGGTTGCCATTTCCTTCTCCAGAGGATCTTCCCAAACCAACGGTCAAACCTGCGTCTCCTGCATTGTAGGCAGACGCTTTATCATCTGAGCCACCAGGGAAGGGCTTAAATACTGAGGGTTGACCACTTGTGTGTGTGAGGGAGGGTGGGTGTACACACTACATCTGAATCATCATTTCTAGTGGCCCCACAGTTGTTAGACATTTAGGTTAGTCCTCTTTTTTTGCTCTCTTACATAATATATCAGTGAATATCTTTGTACGTACATCTTGGATGATTTTGTCTTTAGGATAAACCCAGCTGGAGAAGGCAATGGCACCCCACTCCAGTACTTTTGCCTGGAAAATTCCATGGATGGAGGAGCCTGATAGGCTGCAGTCCATGGGGTCGCTAAGAGTCAGACACGACTGAGCGACTTCCCTTTCACTTTTCACTTTCATGCATTGGCGAAGGAAATGGCAACCCATTCCAGTGTTCTTGCCTAGAGAATCCCAGGGACAGAGGAGCGTGGTGGGCTGCCGTCTCTGGGGTTGCACAGAGTCAGACACAACTGAAGTGATTTAGCAGCTTAGCGGCAGAGTTACGTAATTGCTAAGGATGCACATTTTTCAGTTAGCCCTTGGTGCTCTCCCGAAAGGGCTTCCCAGATGTCTCAGATGGTCTGAACCAATTTGTATTCCTATGGATATGTGTTGGGGGCCAGCATGAGGAACTCCGCCCATGGCAAAGGTCATGAGGAAAGGGGGCTTCGGCATACGCAAAGGCGTGACCAACTCTCAGGAAATTCCCCTGCTCCCGAGCATCTAACCCCAAAACCAGAGTCTGTCCTGTACTCTCATCTACGGGGCGCTCTCTCCCATAACCGTTTCTCTCCAAGAAGGAGTAAACGTGCAACTCCAAGGCAGTAAAAATTCCTGGGCGTGACTAGAGTGTTTCAACTTATGGGACTCCTCTGAAGGTTATCTAGCCTGCCTGTGTAGGTTCCTCCTGCCATAACAGCCCTCCAGCCTTGAAAGGCATGAGATGTTTTGACTTACTAAAGGCAAATTCTTGTGGAAGGTTAGAAATTATTAGTACAGTGGGTTGGATGGGAATTATATTAATAAAGGGTTTCTTCAACTGTTGTGTCAATAATTGCCGCTAATTCCCTGCCCTAGGTGGGACAAGGGCGTCTCAGGTTAAACCTCTCTGTGGACACATGATTGTTTACTACCTCTCAACCATAAACAGCACAGAGTTTTGGAGTATTCTGAGAATCTTAATTAACATAGGACTTTTTCTTGTTGTTGAGTCAATGATTGCTGCCAGGCCTCCATATCCTTTAGGTACCTGGGAACGTATTAAATCAATGTATTTGGAATGTAGAAAAGGAAATATAGTAGTTTTTTATGTTAGCAATATTAGACTTTTTGAGTTAATGAATTTTCTCTCTTGTAATAGATCACTGTACTTTGTTATAAATCACTGTGTCCTTGCTATGCAAAAATGTAACTTTGTCACTATCTTAAGACTGAGTAGATCTTAAGAGGAACATTGGTGAAAGGATTTTCATTTGTTGGACTG
>SJYC01117082.1:0-23765 GCA_006408675.1 Madoqua kirkii | reverse complement strand
TTGCAAACAGTTGGACACAACTAAGTGACTGAACTGAATTAAACATAAGTCACTTCTATTTAAATTATTAATGACATCATTCAAGATGCTCCAATTCTTATTTTTTATGCACTTGATAAAATATTCTCAGAGAAATGTTTATATGTCTCACTATGATTATATTTTTTTCTTTTCTGTTTCTTCTGATTTTTGCTTTTTGTGTCTTTGTTTATGATGTCTATCTTCTTAGTGAATTGTACCTTTTATCATTAAAAATAGTTATCTTTGTTTCATTAAAAAAAACAAAACCAACTTCCCTCAGTCTGAATTCAGCTCCTTTGAAACAGAGGAAGTAGGGGGCCATTCTGATTCTAACCAATGGCTGGGAGGGACCTCTAACAGTCACTCACTAATTAACAGCCATGTGCTTGCCCGGACGCTATTGCAATTCCTGTCTATCAATGTCCATTCCACAATCTTGTGGGAATAATGGGTGATGATTTTTCTGGCTACTTCCTGCTGAAGAGAGGCAATGAGGGGGTGATCATGAAATGGAATTGATCAGCTTTGGGTCAGGAATACTCCTTCATAATCTTAGTAAGTAAAAAAATTCTCTGCAACTATTTGAACCTGATGAAGTTCCTTCTGCAAGGAAATTCTACTCTCAATACTTATCCTTTCTGAAGAGCAACTTTAAGTCTTCTAAGGGTTCACAAACACATTGTTCTCTGGGACTCTTAGGAGTTGGGTCACTTTCTGATGACGGTGAGGCTGCTTTGACCTGACTGTGATGTGTCCATGGCTTTACTCCAGTTACTCCAGCTAACCTGACAGATATGAGTGTGTGATAAGTAAGACCACAGGTGGTTCTGTCCACTCTGCAGTCAGCTGGTGCTCAGGCCCTTGTTCTCCACGTGTTTTAAGAGGATGCAATGTCCAGGTTGGAAAGGATGTAAATGTAAGGAAGACTTGCTAGGGCAAATTCATGAACAGAGGTTTGTATTGTGCCTAGAGTTTGAACATAATTGGCAAGTGCTAAATCTTTCAAAGTATTTATACATTCTCCCTCCTGGACAGACACATGGAATGGCCTACCTACAATATTTCAAAGAGGCTAATTTTAAGCCTGTTTCTGGAAGCCATTCTGATCCATAGCAGGGCAACTGTCAAGCGCTAACCCCACGTTAAATTAGACTCACCATATATTAGCAATGCTATTTAATGTAGAATTCATTTTCTCTGGTGTTCCTATTGAATGTGCACTCCAGAATGAATATAGCTTTCCATTAATCTGGAGTGGTTTAGACATCTATTGGGTCATGCTAGAGAAAAAAGCAGGCCCATCATCACTTTGAAGGGTGCTAGACTATCCACGAAAAAGGCGATGGCACCCGCTCCAGTGCTCTCGCCTGGAAAACCCCATGGACGGAGGAGCCTGGTGGGCTGCAGTCCATGGGGTCTCCAAGAGTCGGACACGACTATGCAACTTCACTTTCACTTTTCACTTTCATCCACTGGAGAAGGAAATGGCACCCACTCCAGTGCTCTTGCCTGGAAAATCCCATGGATGGAGGAGCCTGGTGGGCTGCAGTCCATGGGGTCTCCAAGAGTCAGACCTGACTGACCAACTTCACTTTCACTTTTCACTTTCATGCATTGGAGAAGGCAATGGCACCCGCTCCAGTGTTCTTGCCTGGAGAATCCCAGGGAGCCTGGTGGGCTGCCGTCTGTGGGGTCGCACAGAGTCGGACATGACTGAAGTGACTTGGCGGCAGCAGCAGATGATCCAAATTGGGGGAAACTTTCCTCAAGCCTGGCTTTCACCACTTTGGAGGCTTTTTCTGTCCTGGTGCCTCCCCCAGTCCTGAAAAAGACCACCAACACTACAGGAATCTGAAATTTCCTGCGGCTCGAGGCACTAACGTCGGGTCTATTTGCCACTCCCCGGTGGCGCAGGCGCCTCTATGCTGGGTCCCTGTCCAGGGAGACCTGACAGCAGTCTTTAGGCTATTTTTAGTACAAATCAAGCAGTTTTGAGAGGTCACTGGATGGTCCCTTGTAGGCTGATGATGAAGCTCACTCTCTCAGTTTTGTCCAATTCTTTGTGATGCTATGGACGTTAACCCGCCAGATTTCTCTGTCCGTGGAATTCTTTTCTTAATATATATATTTTATTGACGTATCGTTGACTTGCAATGTTTCAGGCACACAGCAGGGTGATTCAGTTACATACATACATACACAGATAGTACATATATTATTTTCAGATTTCCCATTATAGGTTATTACAAGATATTGACTATAGTTCCCACTGCTATACAGTAAAGCTTTGCTGCCTTTTGTGTATCTATTTTTTAAATTCAGCCTCCTTCTGGAAATCTCGCAGCGATAAGTTGTGAAGGAAAAGTGCCTGAATTATCTCCCTGCCTCCTGGTCCTCTCTCCTGCTTCCCTACTGGGCCTCCCAGCCTTTCCTGCAGCCGCCTGGCCACTGCACGGTCCAGAGTCCACGGAAGCTGCTCTGGGTCTGCAATCCCTTCCTCTCTTCTGTGCAGCTCACTGAGAGGCGGGGGAGGCAGGGCTAGAGACAGTCTCGGGGGGGAGGTGGTACCCACTCTTTCAGGGCTTCCTTCAACAGTGCATCTGGAGCCCTGACTACAAGCCTGGCTCTGGTCCAAGCACAGAGGAAGGAACAGTGAACACAGTGACAAGGTCCCCAAAGTGGAGTTTAAGTCTTGTGGGGAAGACAGTCGGAGGACAAACAACAGTCACAACATCATGCAAGGCAGCAAGACAGAGGGAGGCGGCAGGCAGGGGAGGCCTCTCTGGAGAAGGGATGTCTGAGCTGAAGTGAGGAAACAGGTCATATGGACATCTGCAGCCAGTGAACCCCAGACACAGGGACTGGCAGGTGCAATGGCCCTGTGGTGGGAACATGCTTGGTACATTCAAGGCACGGCAGGGAGGTGGTGTGGCTGGAGCAGAGAGACTGAACAGAACAGTGGAGGACAGATGGTCAGATAGGAAGCTGGGGGCCACAGTGCACGGGGTCTTGTGGACTCTGGTGAGCTCTGGGCTGAGGCTGAGGTAAGAAGCTAGAAGAGGGTTTGAAGTGGAGGATTGATGCGGTTGACATATCACTCTGAACGAAAAGTTGCTGGAGCCACGGATTCGGCCTTGAGTTGCAGTCTCCACATGGATAGATAGTAACGTCTGCAGCCTTAACACATAACCCACTGGCATGGTAACGTCTGTGTCTACAGAGGACCACCTTCCACAGTGTGGAAGAGCGCCTCCTCTACCCCGGACCCCCACCCCTCCAGCCTGTTCCCACCGCCAAAGCCATCTCTGCCCCAACCAGTGACAAGGCAGACCACGTGGAGGATATTTTATTGCTTTAATATATCTGGTGTTACAAATAGAAAATACTGATTAGGATTTCAAATAAAACGATGGTTTCAGTAAACCTTCTGTTTGTAAAATTAAAAGACTCAAGAGTAAACACTTTCTCTTTATGAAAAAGTAAGGCACCTTCATTTTCCACCTCCTTTCCACCCCTAACTCAGTCCTTGCACCAGAAGTGTGAACTTCTTCCTTTATGTACAGAGTACTGAATTGCTGAGCCCGGGGCAGTGGCCACAAGAAAAGAGCACAGGGTTTGTGATCACGGGGCACAAGGCACATGAGAAGCAAGCAAAATGTCTTATTTTGAGGCGATTCTCCCCAAGCCCGTGAGTAGAGCCAGACAGCAGGAAGGCAGGAGAGGGAAGCTTGGGCTGGTTGAAAGGACATGTGCGTGTGTGCGCGCTCAGTCATGTCTGACTCTCTGACTCCATAGCCTACAGCCTGCCAGGCTCCTCTGCCCATGGGGTTCCCCAGGCAAGAATACTGGAGTAAGGTGCCATTTGCAACTCCAGATCTTCCCAACCCAGAGATCAGACCTGTGTCTCTTGAGTCTCCTGCACTGGAGGGCAGTTTCTTTACCACTGGCGATACCTAAGGGCCCCTGGTTGAAAGGGAGTCCCTTTAAATTCAGAATATCTGAGAAAGAATTATGACTATCATAGAAGGGGGTGGCGAGAGGGGCTGGGGCTGCAAACACTGTCCGCACCAGAGGTGGACGCGCTTACCTAACCCAGCAGACCCGAGTCCCATTCTCGGGCCACCTCTCCTTCTGCCCCTTCGCCTTATCTCTCAGGGACCTTTGGAGCTCTCAAGGGGAAGGGCCCAGGTGAGTGTGCAGTGAGGGTCACAGGCAGGAGAACGCGAGCCCCTGAGTGGCGTCTGGAGGAAGGGACGGAGGTGGCAGTGACGCACACAAGGCCCTGGGCCGGGACGTCTTCTGCAGAAAAGAGCCTCTCTGCTCCCGAATCAAGCTACCAGACTCCCCAGATTCTTAGCACCATCACATCCCAGGGAGGTCAACTCTCTGAAATCGGCTTAGTCTTCTAGGTGACAGCAATCTTTTTATCAAGTTTATTGATGTTTGGTTTGATCAGCTCTGAGGACAGAGGGTTTGCAGACATTCGCAACATGAGCCAGAAAAACCTGGTCCCGGAGTCCTGAGGGATTTGTCCTGAGGATGTTTTCTCTCCCACAGAAGATCAGTGGTCAGTCTAGGGGCCCAAGAAAGACCCTCATCCAGAGCAGCTGCTGCTCCTGAGAACTGGGTTCCTAAGGGTCTTTAGACACTAAAAAAGTTAATCTCCTGAATAAGATTTCTTTCGGGATAATGTGCAGGCTTTATCCTGAGGGATGGGCTGGAGGAATGGGCAGGAAGGTGAGGCAGCAGCCAGGACTGACTTCGGGATTCTCTCTGCCCCCACCCCCCCAGCTCCCAGAACCTGCAGGGGGAGGGCGGGGCCCCAACCTGTGTGGTGGAAAGGGCATCCCCTGCACAGAGACAGGGCAAGCTCTGGGAGTGGCTTCCAGGAGGCAGAGGGCGTCCCCCAAGACACAGATGTTCCTCCCAGTTCCCCCAGAAGCTGCCCGGGTGAAGGCCGTGGGGCTGGCAGGCAGAGCTGTGCCGGCTGGAGAGGTGGGGGTGGTCCGAGTCCCCGAGTCGCTCCTCCGTTCTCCCTCAGAAACGCTCCTCCTGGACAGTGGGGGGGGCTTTGTTGCTCTTGCTGTCCTCCTCCTCCTCCCCGTCCTGGGGTTTCTACAAGGCAGACAAGGGGACAGCCCCTGGGGTGAGGAGGTAGAGACTCCACCCTGATGAGTGTCTGCCTGCCCGTGCGTCTGGAATCCACGGGGAAGACCAGAGTCCCAGGCACACAGCATCCCCGACCGAACAAAACGAAGACAGGGGCTCCGGTCACGCACAGTGCTCCCCAGAAACACACACCATCACGGCAGGAGTAAAGGAGGAATGAAAAGGTCAGCCTCCGGGACACCACAGCCTCCAGGCACCATCTCACTGTGAGTGCCACTGAGCTCCGGTCACCCTCCTCCCCTTCTGACAGCCTCGCCCCACCTGGATGGACCCCCACGTGCCTGTGGAAGGCCCAGGTCTGGCCCCTCCTCAGGAGTGCTGACTACCCCCGGTCAGGGGCAGCCCCCAGGTGAGGAATACAGTTACCACGTGTGTGGAACAGACGCACAGGGAACTGTTACAAAGACAGGATGCGGTATGGCTCACGGTGTGTATATACTAACAGAGCTCCCCAGAGAAGAGGAGGCTTGCGCTGTTTGCCATCAGAGTTCTTGGATGATGGCATGAAATTGGAAGGTATTCAGGGCCACGCTTGCTAGCTGGGGGGATTAATGTGCCCTGAAGATTATGCTCTGAGGCCCCTAAGTACTAACTGCCACCTGGGGCGTTAGCTGTTTTAGGAACACTTTGCTTCTTCCCTCGGGGGCTCATCTTGTTCCCAACAAGGCCTCGAGCACAGGCTGAGCGCCACACAGCTCTGACCATCGAGGCTGGTGGAGCACACGCAGGCCACATCAGCTGGACAAACAGCACTTCACCCGCCACGACCCCCAGGGCAGCCCATGGCACAGGCAAAGCGGGAGATCCAGCGTCCGATTCTCCATCTCGCTACTTTGTCGGCACCAGCTCGGCCTCATCCCTGAGAAGACCTCACTCAGGAGCCAGCAGCCGCCTTCAACCACTCACGCCACCCCCTGTCTCTGACACACTCATGCACGCACACCCGCCTCGTTCAGCACCACCAACTTGAAGTCACAACCAAACAGGCTTATGTCTCTTATGGCGGAGAACTGCCAACTGGAAGAAGATGTAGACTGTCTTCCTCAAGGTGACTCATGAGCCCCCAGCCAGAAGTTTTGGCTCTTTCTGCCAATGACCCACCTCACTGATCAAAAAGTGCACCTCTGGCCCAATGCGCTCCCTGCCCTGTTGTCCACTGCCGCTGAGGCTAAAGTCCTGGCACGGTCTGCAGGTCCCACTCACACCTGCCACCTTGGTGGGGAAATGACGGCTCCTTCACGACGCCCTCGGACAGCCCTGACTCTGTCCCACCAGCCCCCCAGGTGCATCCAGGACAGCACCGTGAGCCTGCACCCACTGGCCTCCTGGTCCGACTCGCGCTGCTTCCCACAGTCCACACGCACAGGACCGAGCCCTCGCCGCCTGCTGGATAACAACCGTGGCCAACGGGGGCAAGGATCTGCCTGCGAGACAGGGAAATGTGGGACGACCTAAGTAGCAAACAGGAGGAAACGGACATGTGTACCTGGAGACGTGGGGTTGAGGGGCAGTGGTGTAGAAACGCTATAAGACTCTCCTGCAGAAACAAGCAGGGTAGAAAATCCAGCGTTTCTGCATCCACAGAAAATGCTGGGGAATGACTAGGTTATCTCTGGGCACTAGGCCTACAGGCAACCTTTACTTTCCTCTGTTTGCTTTGCCCAGGGAAACACTGATTACAGAGTAAACACAGCAGAGTCTCATATCGCTTGACACAATGCATCACATTTCAAATGGAAAGCTTTTCACCAGTAATCCATCCTGTTATCATAGGCACCTTTTCATAGGCTCACAACATAGTCACCGAAGTGTCCCAAATCACGTTTCCTCGTCTGTGCCTCAGAGACATGCCCATCTCCGCAGGGCTGATGCCTCGCTTCTCACAGGCTCCTGAGGAGACCGCTCCTGTCTCAGGCATTCCCTGTGTCCCCACCGAACGTCCTGACCCAGGCATCTCCCCCTTCCCCTGCTACCTGCTGCCACCTGCCAACTCCAGAGCGTGAGATCAGAGGACAAGCAAGGAAGCAGAGATGAGCAGCCATCTCTCAGCGCACATCCGTAAAGCACTAAACGTACCTCTTTCGGGTACCATTTTTGCCTTCGATAATTGGCAAAGATTTTCAAAATGAGAAATGCGAGAGCAATGCTCATTAGAAGTATTGATAGTGCCTTCTTTCTACACGACAGTCTGGGAACACATATCAAAGTCTTAACAACAGGCACAACCACTGATCCACTTCTCAAGAAAATACAGCGCTTAAGAACATGCGCAAAGAGTCAGCTCCAGAACAGTAAACACAATATCATTTCTAACAACAATCAGAAAGACTCTTAGTGTTCCTGGACAGGAAAGCTGTCAATCAAATCATGTCTATCCATGGGCAGTTATTAGAACACTGCGACGTCAAGTACCTTGTAACGGACTAATGACCTGACAAAGCACTTGCAGAAGGTACAGAAGCACATAGAACAAGAAAGCTTGCCGAACAACAAAAGTGCAAGATTCTACTTTTGTTTAAAAAATACATACATATATCTACACATATATATTATATGTGCACACAGACGTGGGAGTAAAACAAACATACAGGACCTCATCTCTAGGTGATGCCAGGATGACTTTCAAATTTTGTACACTTTAAAACAAACAAAAAAGAAAAGAATGTGTGTATACTTTGCTATATTTAAAATTTTTCTACAAAGAATGTGTACTACCCCTGTAACAGGTTTTGAGTGTTTTGGTTTTTTAAGCAATATCTCACTGACTGCTGAGAGCTGAAATTCCTTTCATCCTGATTCAGATTTGATACCTAACACATTGGGTAAAGGATTTCCTGGCAGCTCCACCTGCAATGCAGGAGACCCCAGTTTGAGTCCTGGGTCGGGAAGATCCCCTGGAGAAGGGATAGGCTACCCGCTCCAGTATTCTTGGGCTTCCCTGGTGGCTCAGACAGCAAAGAATCCTCCCACAGTGCGAGAGACCTGGGTTCGATCCCTTCGTTGGGAAGATCTCCTGGAGGAGGGCATGGTAACCCAATCCAGTATCCTTGCCTGGAGACTCCCAGGGACAGAGGAGCCTGGCAGGCTACAGTCCATAGGGTCGCAAAGAGTCGGACGCTTTGAAGTCACAAAGTGCTTGTGACTACGCACAGCACAGTACGATGATGATTAAGAGTTCCCATCTTTCCCAATTAGAAAAGAAGGGAAATACTTTTCTGTTCTTGATCTAATTCCTGGTCCTCCCTTCTTCCACCGCGATCCACTCCTGCTTTCTGACTTGTACTTTGAGAGCCCTGCTGGCAACCCGTTGGCTCCGGTTCCTCCCTGGCCCTTCCTGAGGGCCTGCCACATGCCAGGAGAGCCACTGCCTCAGGGCCACCCCCGCTATGGCAGGATGAAGGAGCTAGCCCCCCACTTTTCCTCTCTGTTCATGAACCCCAGGCTGAGAGGAGAGGAGCCAGGGCCTCGGGACTTGTCTCAGGATCCCGGGGTGGGTGTTGCTCCGCAGACTGTGACACAGGGCCCAGCTCTGGGGACCAGAGCAGGGAGGCCAGGAGCAGGGAAGGAAGTGGCAGAAAAACCCGGAGAGGGCAGCAGAAAAGCAGAGCTGAGCCTCACAGAGGAAACCCTTTGTCTCCACGCGTGAGACGCTGAGCAGCTCTCACAGCCACCAGTCCCTGGGCGCTCCCCACCACCCCCTGCTTCTCCCCCATGCCACTGCCTCAGCAGAGTCTGTGCCCGCATCTCAGCCCAGCAGCTCCCACATACTCACAGTCTCAGGAATTTCTTTGTTTGCATCCTGCCTCCGGAGATCTGCCTTGATGAATGCTGAGGTTCAAGGACACAGGAGAAAGGCAATAGAAAGTTATCAAGCAGAGCAATGGTCAAGCTCATCCACGAGAGGGAGCCCTTACTCTCCTAAGGGTCATGGGTATCCCTCCTCCTCCAGACCTTCCAGGGATCTGGAGGTTCCACCAGCCAGCTTGACAGAGCTTGGGAACCACTGTTGTGCCAGACAGGAAGAAGCCAGTGATGACTGTGGCCTCCATGCATAGACCCCTGATATTTGCATGGAGTTTGCACACAGTGCGCCAAGCCTCACAGCCATATCCATTCTACAGATTAGGAAAGTGGGGCTCCCAGAGGCTGGTCCACTTGCCCATGGTCAAAGAGCTATGGAGGTCAGTGTCACAGTGCAGGGTTCCAACAAGGGTCTTTTGGGACCAAAACTGAGGCTCATTCCAACAAATTATACTGCTGCCTGCCAAAGACACTTTCTCGTGAGCCCTGTCGTCTGCCCTGCTGCACGTGAGCCCCTTCGCTGTATGATCAATGAAGACGTTGGGTGCCAAACTGCCAACAGCATAAACTCGGGCACAGTAAGAGCATCACTTTGTCCTGGGGCCCTGACTCACCAGTGAGCACTGCCCCGAGGGTCAGGAAGACACACAGGAAGATGTTCCCAAGCATGGTTCCATAGTTGTCGATAATCTGGCCCTGGGAGATGGTGAAGGTGATCCCAAATACCTGCAAAGACACAAAGAAGACTGGAAACAGGGGCCCAGTCAAGCAGCCCACAGGGAGCTGAGCTGCCCTAATGCAGCGCCTGCACCCACCAGGCCCAGCAGGGAACACAGACCCACGGCTCTGGTGCCACCACCCAACGAGAGGCCTACCTGGGCAGACACGTTGAGGAGGCCAGATGACATGCCTTCTGATTCCGGGTATGTCAGCTCCACGGCAAACTCAAACCCCAGTGGGAGGTAGCCAGTCATAAAGAATCTGAAGGCCAGATCACAGAAACGAGGTGGTGGAGAAATTCTGGAGCAAGGAAAAAAGGGTGCCCAGCTCCTACCCGACAACTCCTTTTTCTCTTCTGTATCTTCCCATCAAGACATGTCAGGCCCTTGAAAATCAGGCCACCCCCTAGGTGGTCATTATACACACACATACTCACACACCCTCACGTACATCGTCCATAGGAAAATAAACAAGAGGTGAAGCTGAGCAGAGATCCCTGTGGAAGGGGCGTCATTTCCTATACTTTCTCACACAACAGATCTAGAAAACTCCAGCTCTGATCTCTTACAACTGCACCACACTTCCTGGTGCTTTCACATCTGTTAATCCTCTCCTTCTTTCCAACAACTCCATAAGGGAGGCCACTCATCTGCAATTATGGATGAAGACACAGCCTCAGAGTGAGTAGGGAGGTGCCTATGTTCTAATAAACGTCAGCAACAGTGAGCTCAGGACCCACCCTTTCTGATCCCCAGGCCTGGGTACTTTCTGTGACCCCCATGTTGTCCCAGGCAGAGCTCACAAAGACGCTAAACATCTCCTAGCCTCCCAGAGATTTATGAAGGACATAGTCCATCCTAACAGCATGGATGGGCCTGGGTGCCCCAGGCAGCCTTTTGAGGTCTTATAAGTGAATATGACCTCTGGCCATTTCCACGTTTGCAGAAGTCAATGAGAGGCGGCAGATCCCTATTGCATCCTAGGATATCAGTAGGTCTTGGAACCATGGATGGTGCTTTCCGGTTAGGTAGGTTTGAAGTACAACTTACCCCATTGTGCCAGCCGTGATGAACACTACCCACAGGTATCCCAGGTTCAAGGTATATGTGTAAACCACCATGCCCACCAGAGTCATGAGATAGACCCCAAAGTTGTCTCCCTACAAGCAGAGGCAATGAAATTGAGTCATAAACTGCAGACTTTAACAGGATATTTTCCCTTCCTTCCTTCCTCTTTTCCTCCACCCCACTTTCTATCTATTGGGCAACTGCTGAGTGCTGAGCAAGCCCACGTCTATCAGCTATTTACTGTCATAGAATTTTCTGTCCATGAGGTTGATGGACACCGGACCAACGATCACACTGTGCTCAGAGCTACAAAGGGTCAGACCAGGACAGCGGAGCCATCTTGTAGCACGTGTGTTCTCCTGCAGAAACGTCTCAGCGGGTAAACACTGCACCTGGACTGGCCACATCCTACCCACAAGCAGGGACACAGCCCTTTCCTTTTCTCCTTCCACCAGAGGAAAAAAAATACCAGGGGCACACATCAGCTGTGGTCAGGGGTCAGTGGCATGCAGAAACCCCAGAAGCCCATTCTGCTTGTCTGCATCGCCCCCGACCCCAGGACAAGTGTCTGGCAGAGCCCTGACTGTGAGAGTCTCCGTCGTCTCCGAGTCCTTCCTCTTGCCACCTGCACACGTGCAGCACAGCTTTTCCCACTGCATCTGAACTTCTCCACTCCTGACAGTGCGGCTGAGAGAACATTCCCCAGCCCTGAATGAGCCCTTGACTCCAAAGCCCGAGGGAGAAAGCTGCGCCCCTCCCGGGTGCATGCCCCTCCGCTGGTCCCTCAGAAGGCCCATCAGCACTGGCTTATTTTCTGTCCATGAGGTTGATGGACACCGGACCAACGATCACACTGTGCTCAGAGCTACAAAGGGTCAGACCAGGACAGCGGAGCCATCTTGTAGCACGTGTGTTCTCCTGCAGAAACGTCTCAGCGGGTAAACACTGCACCTGGACTGGCCACATCCTACCCACAAGCAGGGACACAGCCCTTTCCTTTTCTCCTTCCACCAGAGGAAAAAAAATACCAGGGGCACACATCAGCTGTGGTCAGGGGTCAGTGGCATGCAGAAACCCCAGAAGCCCATTCTGCTTGTCTGCATCGCCCCCGACCCCAGGACAAGTGTCTGGCAGAGCCCTGGCTGTGAGAGTCTCCGTCGTCTCCGAGTCCTTCCTCTTGCCACCTGCACACGTGCAGCACAGCTTTTCCCACTGCATCTGAACTTCTCCACTCCTGACAGTGCGGCTGAGAGAACATTCCCCAGCCCTGAATGAGCCCTTGACTCCAAAGCCCGAGGGAGAAAGCTGCGCCCCTCCCGGGTGCATGCCCCTCCGCTGGTCCCTCAGAAGGCCCATCAGCACTGGCTTCTGCTTCGAGCTCACCCTGCTCGTGCCCCTCCATGCACCTCTCCCCCAGGTTCCCCTCAGGACTGCTGTGGCCCTGACTCCCGCACTGGGACCAGCCCCTCTCCCTGTCCTCCTGACTGAGGTCAGGGACCCACAGGGCACCTGCTTGTGTACTCTGTCCACGAGCATCAGGACTCAGCCCATGAAAGCTCAGAGCCTTCCCTCACCTCTGCTGAAGCCGGAAACACGGTGGGGCCGGCTGCGTATACTCTGCTTGTCACACTAATATGGCACTTGTTGGACGCCAGAGATTCTCTTAGGCACTTTACATATATTTAGTATTTCGTCTAACCCTTACAAAAGCCGTGCAGGAAAAGTATGACTGATTTAAGAAAACTGAAATCATATCAAGCATCTTTTCTAATCACAAAACTGAGGTTAGAGATTAACCTCAGTTAATGAGAATGGCTGATTCATGTTGATGCTTGAAAGAAAACAACAAAATTCTGTAAAGCAATTATCCTTCGATTAAAAAATAAGCAAAATTTTTAAGGCAAAAAGGAATTTTAAAATATTTAAAAAATCAACAGTGAGAAAAAACAATACAAAAAGCACAAAAACATGGAGGCTAAACAATTATCTACCAAGCACCCACTAGGTCACTGAAGAAATCAAAGTAGAAATTAAAAAAAAATAAAAAGAACACCTGGAACAAATGAACAAAAAACACAATACAAACTATACGGGGTACAAGAAAAGCAGTTCCTAGAGGCAAGTTTTTAGTGACACTAGCGTATCAGGACAAAGAAAAATCTTTAAACAGTGTAATCCAAGGAAGTCAGAATATTCAAAGCAATTCCTGTCAGAACACTAATAGCAACTTTGCAGAATTAGAACAAGTAGTTCTAAAACTTGTATGGAAATACAAAGACCCCATATAGCCAATGCAATCTTGAGAAAGTATAAAACTAGAGGCATCAGTTCTTCCAGATTTCAAACTGTACTCCAAAGCTACTGTAATCCAACCAGTATGGTATTGGCACAAAACAGACACATAGATCATTGGATCTGAATAGTGACTCAGAAATAAATCTACATTTATGTGAACAATTAACCAATGATGAAAGAGGCAAGAACATACAATGGGAAAAAGACAGACTCTTCAATAATGGTGTTGGGGAAACTGGACAGTTCTATACAAAAGAATCAAACTCAACTGCTCTCTCATGCTATGCAGAAAAACAAACTCAAAATGGACTAAAGACTTAAATTTAAGATTGAAACCACAAAAATTCTAGAATAAATTTATAGGCAGTACGCTGACATCAGTTTTAGTAATTTCTGGGCGTGGGGGTGGGGGGTGGGAAATGTCTCCTCAGGCAAGGGAACCAAAAGCAAAAACAAACAAATAGGACCACATCAAACTGGAAAGCTTTAGCATAGGAAAGGAAACTACCAACAAAATTAAAAGGCCATCTATTGCATGGGAGAAGATCTATCTATAAGGAGTTAATATCCAAGATATACAAAGATTTAACACAATTCAACATCAAAAGGAAAAAAAAACCCAGTTGAAAAGTGGGCATAGGATCTGTGCAGACATTCTTCCAAAGAAGACACACAGATGGCCGAGAAGCACGTGGAAAACGGGCATGTGAACTGCTGGTGGGCACTGCAAACTGGCGCAGCCACTATAGAAAACAGTCTGCTGCTGCTGCTGCTGAGTCACATCAGTTATGTCAGACTCTGTGGGACCCCATAGACAAGAGCCCACCAGGTCCCCCGTCCCTGGGATTCTCCAGGCAAGAACACTGGAGTGGGTTGCCATTTCCTCCTCCAGTGCATGAAAGTGAAAAGCGAAAGTGAAGTCACTCAGTCGTTTCCGACTCTTCATGACCCCATGGACTGCAGCCCACCAGGCTCCTCCGCCCATGGGATTTGCCGGGCAGGGGTACTGCAGTGGGATGCCATTGCCTTCTCTGCAATGAAAACAGTATGGAGATTTTCTAAAAATAAGATTCAAAATAGAACACGCATGGGGCTCCGCTGTGGGCTCAGTGGTAAAGAATCTGCGTGCGAATGCAGGAGACATGGGTTTGAGCCTTGGTCTGGGAAGATCCCACATGGGGCAGAGAAAGTAGGCCTGTGCACCACAGCGATGGGGCCTGAACTCTAGAACTGCAGCTACTGGAGCCCAGGCGCTCTAGAGACTGTGCTCCGCCACAGGAGAAACCACTGCAGTGACAGGTCCACGCACCACAACTGGAGAGCAGACTGCAGACAGCAAAGATCCAGCTCAGCCAAGAGCAAGTGACATTATATGCATATATATGGAAAACCAGAACACCCGGATGACCCAGCATTTATCCCAAGCAAATGAAGACACTAACTGAAAACAATGTATGTGCCCCCATGTTCACTGTAATATTATATACAAAAGCCAAGTACAGAGGCAATCTAAGTGCCCATCAATAGATGAACGGGTTAAAAAGACGTGGTTTGCACACATATGTATTTCAGCCATAAAAAGGAATAAACTCCTGCCATTTGCAGTGACATGTATGGACACAAATGATCTTAGGCTAAGTGAAATAAGTTAGAAAAATACAAACACTATATGATTTCTTTGCCATGCAGAGTCTATAAAGCAAAACAAATGAATAGATGTTAAGTCAGAAACAGACTCCTAGATACAGAGAACACACAAATGGCTGCCAGAAGGGAGAGGGTTGAGGGAGACGAAAGAAACAGGTGAAAGAGATTAAGAGGTACAGACTTACAGTTGGAAAACAGATGAATCAAAGGGATGAAATGCACAGGGTGTGAAATACAGTCAATGAGTAATAATATCCTGGTATGTAACAGACCATAACCAGACTTAACCTTGGGGTCATTTTGAAATTCCTAGAAAATATTGAATCATCATGTTGTGTTAAGGAACTAACCTAGTGTAGTAGGTCAACAATATGTCAAAAACCAAACAAGCATGCAAACTCACAGAAAAAGAGATCAGATTCATGGGTACCAAAGGTGAGGGTGGGGTAGGGGAAGGGAAAATAGGAAGAAGGCACTCAAAAGGTTAAAAACTTCCAGGTGTGAAATAAGTAAGGACTAAGTATGTAATGTGGGCTTCCCTGGTAGCTCAGATGGTAAAGAATCTGCCAGCAACACAGGAGACCCCGGTTCCATCCCTGGGTCAAGAAGATCCCTTGGAGAAGGGAACGGCTGCCCACTCCAGTATTCTTGCCTAGGGAATTCCATGGACAGACCATCTGGTCGCAAAGGGTCGGACACAACTGAGCGACCAGCAGACACACACAAGTATGTAATGTACAACATGGTAAATATAATCAATATAACAATATTATAATGTACAATATAATAAATATAATCATATAACATGGTATATGTTATGTATACAAGTTGTTAAGAAAATAAGTCCTAAAGGTCCTCATCATGAAATTTTTTCTGTTTCTTTGATTTTGTATCCATACATGATGATGGATGTTCACTAAACTATTTACAATGTCGATTTCATGATGTATGTAAAGTAAATCACATGCTGTACATAGATACAGTTTAAGTCCATTATATCTCAATAAAACTGGTAGGAAAAAAGAAGCATATGACTATCTCCAATACGACAAATGTGGAAACTGAGCTCAGACCAGTCAAGTTACTTGTCCAAAGTCACCCACTAGGTAAATGCAGGATTAGAAACCCTGCTCTCTCCGCTCCCACACACAGGAATACTAATACACAATGGGGCTACATCTTGGGAAATGAGCAACAGCCTCTGAAGGACACCCCTCCCTCCTGGGTCTTCAGAGCAGCTGCTGAGGTCAGAGGGTCTTCATCTCTTCTAGTCCTGCTCCCCGCATCCAGGTCCTCCCGCTGCAGAGCCCAACCCCATGGACACCCATCTCCCTTGCTGACCACACAAGCTCACCTTTTGCCACATTTATACACAGCTTCTTCTTAAACCACTAGCCTGTCTGCAAAACTATCTGCAGCCTCAGCCAGACATAAATGGACCTGACCATCCAATTTCCAGTCTCCAAACCAAAGGGAACACACCTGGGAGCCTCAGGGAGAAGGAACAGGCACCAAAACGCCCAGATAACAGAGCCCCCCCACCCTTTCTCTGCCCAAGTAGTGGAGCGGAAAGAATGTCCATGCTGATTGCGGGATGCTGATCAAATGACACTAGGAACCATGTCAGCCAGACTCTGCAGTGTCCTCCCAGCCTTTCTCTGTCTTTTCACTGTCTTTTCTGGTTCATCTGATCATCTGGTTGCCCACATCCTGGCCCCACCAACATTCCAATCCCTGCTTTCTGTTGCCACAGAGCCGGCCTGGAAGAGAGATGCTGCTATTCCCCAGTTCAAGGGCGGCCAGTCCTCACTGCTTGAAGCAAGCAATTGGCATATGGCAGAAGCGAGGCAGTAGCCCAGCTCCACCAGCAGTAATTAGGGCCAGCCGGGCTCCTCCTTGTGTCCAGCCAGGCAGCCACATCCCCAGGGAGGGCCTCAATTGGCCTTTGAGGAAGGCAGCCAGAGGGAGCCCTGGTCGGACCAGAGCCTCACAGAAGTGGGTTTGTGTGCAGAGAAGAGGTCTGCTGCTGTCTGTCGCCTCCAGACACTGGGAACTTTGGAAGCCTGACAAAGCAGCCCAGAATCCTGCCCTGCCCAGCACAGGACAGCCCAGGCAGCTGCCCCACTGAGCAGCATTAACTGAGCACCCAGTGGATGCGGAGCCTGGGACAGACACAAGTTGAGCCTCAGTTTTCAGAGCACTTTCTCCAAGGTTGGCGACTGAATCAAGGCATCTGGGTTGATTTTTTAATGCAGACTCCCCTACTGAATTGACATCCATGAGGAGTGGGGCCCAGGGATCTGTATTTTTAGTAAGCATCCTGGATTAGCCTGCAATCCACTAAAATCTTAGTGGCTCTTAGAAATGCACTGGGCAATCAAGACTAAACCATATCACAGTATTTTCCAATGACGTGGAAGCAATTGCAAGCTAATATACTGAAAATCGTTGGACGCACAGAGCACCCTGGTTAACCCCAGGAGGTCCATGAGCAAGCCATGGGAATTTGGCAATGGAACCACCTCCTCATCCCCAGAGAAGATACATCTGAACTGCCTCCTTGGCCGCTCAGACCCCAGCTGCTGCAATCACATCCTTGCAGACATGTTCCTAATGAACACGTCATTTCAAAACATGGGTCTCCAATTCAGTCCAAGCTGAAGAGTCACTTACTTGTAGGTTTTGGTCCTATCCAGCCAGATGCCTGAGATCACAGCCCCAAGCATTCCTGCAAGGACGATGGTCAGGCCGATTCTTCCAGCATTCACTTCTTCCCCCTGGGGAAACCATAGCCCCAAGGATCACTCAAGGATGGAACAAGACATCTGATGGGGCGCAGTCACCAGGAGGCAGAGGGGTAAAGGCAAGTAACTGGGGCGCCACTACAGCCAATTCTCAGAAAGTGGCAGAACAAGAGAAGCTGTAAAAAGCTGCCAGTAATTCTAGGGGAAGAAATCCTAGAATAATTGCCCCTCCTAATATAATATAATATAACCCTGGGTGTGGGTGCATGATACTGGATGCTGGGAGAAAACAAATTCTATCCTTAGAAACCACTTTTAGGTAGACTTTTCAAAAATATAATCCTCATAGGAACCCTTTATCGTTATTCCCATTTCACAGATGGAAAAACTGAAATATGCATATCCAAACATTTCATACTTAGGCTTTTTTTTTTCCCCAGTAATCACTGTTTTAGAGGTAATACAACATTACATATGTTTGTGTGTTTATTAAGAGCCAGATACCATGCTGAGGGTTTTATATCATCATTTCATTCAATTCTCCTGATTGCCCACCAGGAGGTTAAGAATCAATACTCCCCATTTTACAGATGAAGACATCAAGGCACACTGAAATTAGTCTACTAGCTAAAGGTCATGAGGCCTTTATTAAGTGCAGAGGCAGGATTTAAACTCAGACCTGTCAACCTCCAACAGTGGAACACTCACTCACCCATGGTGGCCCACCATTCCCAGCTGAGACCCTTGACCTTCCAAAAGAGGGTTGGGCCTGACATCCCAACTCCAGGATTCTCAGTGTCCAGTTCCCAGTATTTAACTCTCCCTAGTTCTGCAGCCATTTGCAACCTGCTTTCCATTGAACAACTAAGACTTTAAAAGTAAATCTTGCCCACATTTCACAATGTAATTGATTTCATAGGTGATTCTATGTGTATATACGTTTACCTGCTAAGTTGCCAGGCACTGTGCTATTTACACATATAAATCTTATGAGTTACTAATTCTAAAATCAGTCTTTTAAAAATATAAAATTAAATTAATCTTTCAATAAATAATTAGACTTTTTTTGCAGAAAAGAGAATGGGAGCTCAGCGATGCTAACCAGCTTTCATACCGCTGAGAATCACCAGACCTGGGGCTGAGACCCAGGGTCACCTCCCTCCAAATCCTGGAGCTCACACCACACCACACCGCCTCCCCAGCGCCTGCCCGACAGTAGAAAGCTCCCCCCCTCGGGGACTGGTCAGCTTAGGGAACGCCCTTACCGGGTAGTGGAAGATCACCATGCGAGTCAGCAGAGTGGACAAGGCATAAAAAGCACCAGCGTTCAGACCTGAAGGGAGCAGGGGAAACAGAGCGTTAGGGTCGCTGTCCTGCGGGGGCCGTTGCCGGCTCTCCCTCCAGTGGTGAGAGAGGAAGGAGATGCTCACCCTTGTTGCCACTGAAGGTGGTGACTTCAGAGAAGAAATACTCCAGAACAGCCCAAGGTAACCATTTTAAACTCTGTGGCCACACGCCATTGCCCTCTCATCCCTTTATTCTGTCCTAAAAACACAGGCTCCAGGAAGTACACATTACTCCTGGGTCAGATCCATCTATATCCCTCTTAAGCGCTGGCCTGGCCTAAGGGCTCAGTGAAACTACTGGACACCTTCCACCTCCTCCTGAGGACCTATGCCCCCTCCAGAATGCTCCAGACCTCTGACCGCTGACAACACTCCCATTCTCACCTGTTTTCACATCTCTCCAACTTCTCTCTCAGATTCAGCACCACACAAAGTCTTATATTTGAAACCAGAAAGGACCCTGAAGAACATTTAGATGACTCTCCTAATTCACCAATTTATCCAACAAATAAATGGAATACTTAGAACATTCTGTAAGAATCAATTTCCTCAGAGGATGAAGTCATTTTGTTCAAAGCCATACAGTGACTTTGTAGCTAATATGAGACTAAAAATGAATCCAAAGGAGAAGGACCTCCTGCCCTCCTTTCATAATAACAGCGTCGGTGACGAGGGTGGTGGCGACGGTGGTGATGGCGATAGACATGGCAACAATGGTGAAATGGTGGTGATGCTGGTGAGGCTCACACGACCACCACTGGCACACCTGGCACTGGGTCCACTACAAAGGACGTAGACGGGACACGGTGCCCAGGCAGGGCAGCCCCAGGAATCGATGGTGATGCTGCTGGTGAAGCTGGTGGCGCTGATGGCAACGGCACACGCTTCTGTGCCGGGCACTTTTCCGAACAACTTGCCGTCCTCATAACAATCCTGGCAAGTAGCTAACGTATCCTCATTCCCATGTTATAGACAAGGAAAATGCACACACATTTATAAAACAAATACAGAGGTCGTTCTGGAAGACCCACCAGGGATCTTTTTGCTGCTGCTGCTGAGTCGCTTCAGTCGTGTCCAACTCTGTGTGACCCCATAGACGGCAGCCCACCAGGCTCCCCATCCCTGGGATTCTTCAGGCAAGAACACTGGAGTGGGTTGCCATTCCCTTCTCCAATGTATGAAAGTGAAAAGTGAAAGTGAAGTCGCTCAGTTGTGTCCGACTCTTAGCGACCCCCATGGACTGCAGCCTACCAGGCTCCTCTGTCCATGGGGTTTTCCAGGCAAAAGTACTGGAATGGGGTGCCATTGCCTTCTCCAGGGACCTTTTTAACTTCAGCTAATTTTAAGGCTCTTATGACTGTTACTGGCACACGTGGCATTAGGTCCATTTAGAAGGATGTAAGACAGGACACGGTGCCCAGGGATGGCAGCCTCGGGCGCCCCTCTTCACTGGAGCCGGTCCACAGGACCCCAGGCCACAGAGCCACTCAGAAGCCATTCTCTTTCACCCACCCTGCCTCAACCCCTCCCAGGAGCCGCTATTGTCTGTAACTCATGCACAGGCATAGTTGCCAGGATCCCCATAAAGGACAGGCCAGAGGAGAGAGTCGCTGTAATCAGAGATGGACACGGAAGGGCTTCCCAACAAAGGTGAGTAGATCGCCCAGCCCACTTGCAGTTATTTTCATCAGAAGTAAAGCTGCCTAACAGCAGTTGGCTTCCTTTCTTGATCATGTTCCCAGGGGAATGAGATACAAAGCTAAGCAAAGGTCACATTATCCTGCAAAATGGAGGGGTCTGGTTTGCCCTCCACACCATCACATGGGTGGCAATGTTAGGGGAAGTGCACTGATTGAAACCGCCCACCCTGGCCAGGCACCATAGTAACCATTTGCATGGGTTGTTTTATGACAGGAGGTCCCAGTAAGGAATACGGAACTAATAAGCCACCAACCAGAAGAGTTCGGGAAAGGTCGAAAGGAGACACTGCATGTCCGTCCACTTCCCAGAATCCCTCTCGCTAGCATCCATCTTGGCTGAGCGGTGTGTGCGCCACCAGGAAAGACTCTGAATTAGAATGATTGGCCAGAGACCACCCAGAAACTAATCCCATCACCATAAAACCCGAGACTGTGAGCCACGTGGCAGAGCAGTTCTCCTGGGTTCCCTTCCCCTACTGCTCTCCACCCGGGTGCCCTTTCCCAATAAAATCTCTTGTTTTGTCAGCACATGTGTCTCCTCGGACAATTCATTTCCGAGTGTTAGACAAGAGCCCGGTTTTGGACCCTGGAAAGGGTCCCCCTTCCTGCAACAGTAAGAGGCAGGGCTGCATTCGAACCCAGACTGTAGGGTGCCAGGTCTTCTATCTTAAACACTCGATTTCATATCCTTGTGGAACTGATCCTCCAAGATTCCCCCAGCTCAGCTCGCTGGTAGTTTCATGCCCAGACTCTCCGAGCAGATCACCTCAGGGATGCAACAAGGCTGAGCTCAGTGCCACAGTCAGCACCCCAGACGTGTCAATACAGCTGCCAAACTCAAGCTCTCAGCAACTTCTTAAATAGCAAGCACACCTACACCTCACCTTCTTACCACACACTCAGCCACTTGGAAATTCCATTCCCAGGTCAAGAGAACCCACAAGGAGACACATTCCTGAAATGAGGGGTGGGGGTGTGCAAGGAGGATGAAACCAGCCCCCTTCCTGCCCCTCAGTTTAACAAGGCCAGGGGGCAGGGCACATGCCAGGTCAAGTTCAGCTTGGGCCCACCTGGGCTGAACAAGGCAGAATCCCCAGGCAACTGAGAAGTTATCCAAGAGGACTGGGAGCAAAAAACTAAACACCAGCACTTTTGTGACCCAAACACAGACACAGACACAGTGCAGAGGGGCTGATTCAGGAGGGCAAGCAGCTTTGTGAGGCTCAAAGGTTTAGGAAAATCTCTTCCAGATCAACTAGAGCTCGTTAGAGATGCAAATCTTGACCCCACCCAGACCTTCTGCTGTACAAACTGGGAGTGGGGCTTTGGGCATCTATGTGAACAAGTCCTCCGGGTAATCCTGATAAAGCTCCAGTATAAGACCCACTGGCTAGACTAGTGTGATCTACCAATAACCATCCCCGGCTCCCAGCCAGACAGGAGATGGAGTCAGGGCTAAGGCGGGGAGGGTGTGGAGGGGAGCAGGGGTTCTCCCTGGAAGGCTGCCATTCTTTCCAATTCTTTCTACACTCCAACCTTAAAGGCATTAGAAACTTCGAGTCCTGTTTGAATCTAGGTGGCCCTCCCCATATTGCCAAAGGTTGACAGATACAGTTAAATGGCATGAGTCTTCCCTGCTGGCTCAGACGGTAAAACCTTCTGCCTGCAATCCCTGGGTCGGGAAGAACCCCTGGAGAAGGAAATAGCAACCCACTCCAGTACTCTTGCCTGGAAAATCCCATGGATGGAGAAGCCTGGTAGGCTACAATCCATGGGGTCACAAAGGGTCGGACACGACTGAGCGACTTTACTTTCTTTCCATTCCACTGACCAAACCAAGGTGTCTGGCATCCACACTGAAGGGCAGGAATGAAATTCATGCTCTGTGCTGTGCATGACTACCTCTCACAGGAAAGCGGGTGACTGTGTTATATTCGGGTGTGATTGTCCCTTAACAATGTAAGCCTGCCAGGTCAGTGAAATGTGATCGCCCCTGAAAGGCCAGGTCATGCCTGTATCAGCCACCGGGGAGAGGTGCGGGTCCCTGAGGGGCTGGGCTGTAGGAAAGCAGAAGGGACTCAGTTTCTGTCTTGTGTCAAGACTAAATTATTCAAATGGCAGCCTAGAGATCACTTGCATTAGAAGGCCTCAGATTTTTAAAATGCAGATTTCTGAGCTCTACCCAGGACCTACTTAAACTGATTCTCCTGGATTGAAGCTAGGAATCTGCATTTTAACAACAACCCTCCCCACCACCCACCCCTACTCGCCCCCAGCATCTCTTAAACTCACTGAAAAGGTGACTAAATGGCCTTGGGCACAAGAAGATCATGGAGCAGGCCCAGGCTCTGAGAGGCTGGGATTCCCATGGAGGCAGCTGGGAGGGGAAGGGGCTTCAAGATCTCAAGAATCACCACTTACACAGCCACATTAGAGGTTCTCAACTCTGCTGCATGCTAGAATCTCCTAGAATGCTTGCAAAGGCAGATTCCCAGGCCCTCGCAGACTCTCGGAATCTGACTTTCCAGAAGAGAGGCAGGGAATCCAGGCACACACCACCCACAACCCAGGGGACTCTGATCCCAGATCTCATCTCTGGGTTCTGGGAACTCTGTGCTCATTTCCCTTTTGTCCTCCTGAACCTGGAGTAAACTGTTGGTTTAAAGGGTCAGCCTGACCTCAGCAAAGCTCCAGGGACTCCCAGAAGGATTTGCTACCACCCAGCATCTTGCTAGCATCTTGAGGGGACACACAGCTCCTCCGAGGCCCATGTAAAGGTGGTGTAAAGGCCTTGAGAGCCCCAAGGACAGGTGTCCTCGGACATGGGTTGAGGCTGTGTGGGACTCCCAGAAGGATTTGCTACCACCCAGCATCTTGCTAGCATCTTGAGGGGACACACAGCTCCTCCGAGGCCCATGTAAAGGTGGTGTAAAGGCCTTGAGAGCCCCAAGGACAGGTGTCCTCGGACATGGGTTGAGGCTGTGAGTTCAGATGCCCAACCCTGCAGATTCTTCACAAGCATAGCTTGAGTTCCAGGGAGCTCAAATGGGAAGCAAAGGTTATTATTCTTTTCTGAGGGGTAGTTCTTAGAGAGACAAAGGAGGAGCCCAGGATGGGTGAAGGTGGTACACTCAGTCGTTAGCAGAGCTGACATCAAAAACTCAGACCTTATATTCCTTACGTACCAACTCTGAACTCACTGGCCCATCACTCAAGGCTATTATTCCAAGACACGTGCACCCAGATCCAGCACAT
>SJYC01117077.1:0-19872 GCA_006408675.1 Madoqua kirkii | reverse complement strand
AGAGGCTACAGGGTCTCAAACAGTTATTAAAGACAATATAAAAAGACCATCTTTGGTAAGGCTGAGATTAAAAAGAAAGAAAGTCTAACTGGATAGTTGGAATTATGAATATATAATTAATATATAAATAGTATATATGTTAATATTATATAATATTCATGTCTATAAATCAATTATATATACGCACCATGCATGTTCAATCCTAATTGCTTTCTGTATCTTACTAAAAATGCTGTAGTAAAGCACCTTCTAAGGTGCTGGTTTTGTATTCTCTAAATTACTTCAGTTCCCCTCTATTGAGAGCAAATGGTTTAGCTGTTCTGGGCTTTATGCATCATTCCCAAATGGGATATTAATTTTGTGGCAAAGTAATTAAAAGTTCCTGCTCTGAAACTGGCTTTACCATTAGTGAGTTGTGCACTTTCAGAAAGGCTACTTAACCTCACTAAGCCTCAGGTTCCTCATCTGTGACTTGAGAATAACAATAGCACTGATCCCATGGGGTGTTTTGAGCTTTGCATCCATGGAAGCTTCTGTGTGATAACTGCCTGGCGCAGAGTAGGCACGAGATAAAGATCAGCCATCATCACCATTATTACTAAGAACTAAAGAGAATACAGAGAGGCCTATGGTCCATGGGGCCACAAAGAGTCAGACTTGACTGAGCAACTAACAACTGTATCAGTTAGTCTGAACAGGACTTCTCAGGGGAAAAGACCTGCATACATATCTACTGCCCCTTCCATATAAGAATAGCAGGGTCTCTGTTTATATACAAGAAGGAATGCCACGACATTGGGAGACTGTATTTTTGTGCACGAGAAGTAGAGACAAAGATTGAGAGGGCTGTTGAAGCTTATAGGCATTGATGACGTGAGTGTGCCCACCTCCCTGCAGACGCGCCAGACGGAATCCAGAGGGGGACGGAGGAAGAGGCTTCTTGCTAATAGTAGTTTCCTCAGCTTCAGGACTGTGTGGAGAAGCTGTCTCTCTCTGAAGAAGTAAAAAGCCTTCCCTTGGTGACTGTACATAATACCCAGAGGCAGGTAGGAATGAAAAAGAATGTTCCAGGGACTTCCCTGGTGGTCCAGTGGTTAAGACTTTGCTTTCCAAGGCAGGGGCCATAGGTTTGATTTCCTGGATGGGAAGCTAAGACCCCACAGGCATGTGTGTGTGCTAAGTCACTTCAGTCGTGTCTGACTCTATGCAGCCACAGGCTCCTCTGTCATGAGATCCTCCAGGCAAGAATACTGGAGTGGGTTTCCATGCCCGCCTCCAGGGGATCTTCCCCACCCAGGGATCGAACCTGTATCTCTTACATCTCACACATTGGTAGGCAGGTTCTTTACCACTAGTGCCACCTGGGAAGCCCAAGATCCCACGTGCCCTGCCACCAGAAAACATTAAACAGAAGCAATATCGTAACAAATTTATTAAAGACTTTTAAAATGGTCCACATAGAAAATAAAAATCCTTAAAAAAATTTTTTTTAAGAGATCGTTCCTCTGACTCTGTATTTCTCTGAAATTTCTGATTAAATAGATAACAGTACACACAGCCCAAAGACAGAAGCAATTTGTCAACATCCCATGCTGACATGTGTGAGATAATCTCAAATCCAATTTTGATATTGTGGAGTGAACTTGATGTTTCATTGGACCGAGAAGAGGAAAAGCAAAATAACATGCAGTTTCCCAGGGAGTTAAGGCAAAGCTTAGGCCTCTAAACAGAGATATAGCCACCTGAGACACTCGGCATCATGTAGGGGCAAAGCAATAACGCCAGCCTGCTGAGTGATCCAACAGTGACTGTGTCATGTCCGTAAATCAGCTGTCCCCAATCCGTAGGCTTCAAGCCCCTGGGGATAAAGGGTAATTTCAAGGAGTTCATAAAACATATCTAAATTGAGCTTGTTGATAAATGATATATATGTATATATACCTATACATACACAAAACATACATAATACAAATGCATATACATAATGCTTTTGTTGTGTGTAGCAGCTACATAAATATACTGTCAATGTTAGCATTTTATTTTCTCAATCAAGAGATACTAAAAATTTTTTATTACAGAGATCTGTAGAATGTTTTGGCTCAGAAAAATAACTCTCATGTGAAGTGCTGGAATACACAGCAAAACAATGTTCCATTCCTAAGACATAACACTCTCCCATCTCTGAAGCATGATGATGCACCTGTGAGAATGGTTAAACACTCGGGTTTGCATTTGGTTTTAATTGTCCTGTCTTTTTGTATGTGTTTGCACATACTAAGTCATGACCTCATGTGTATATATGTGCTAGTGTGCTCAGTCTGACTCTTTGTGACCCCAAGGACGGTAGCCCACCGGGCTCCTCTGTCCATGGGATTTTCCAGGCAAGAATACTGGAGCCGGTTTCCATTCCCTTCTCCAGAGGATCTTCCCAGCCCAGGGAATGAATCCACATCTCCTGCAGTTCTTGTATTGAGGGTGGATTCTTCACCCCCTGAGCCATCAGGGAAACCTGACCTCCTGTGAATCACCAAGTCCAAGACCACAAGGGCAAGACAAATAGCATAGTCAGGGTTCGTTAAACAAAAATCAGTGTTCTCTGCTGTCAGAAGAATAAAACACAAGCTCACTTGGGCCCAGCAGAGGGAGAATGACCCTCTGCCTCAGCTGCATATTCTTTCTGAGCCCAGGGTAATAGTCCAAGTGATTTCAGGACAAGGGTAATTTAGAACAAGTCTCACTGGCCTCACCATTCTCACTCTGTTTTACTCTCAGGTAAGAACAGAGCAAAGTAAATATCAAAGTTATTCCAGGAAAAAGCTGGGAGACTTGATTTAAAATGCTCAGACATCTCAAGGTCAAGAGCATGTGTGGAAACTGGAGTGAAGCTGTACTGTCTGCACTGTGATGGCTGAGTGTGGACCATGGTCGTTATCCTCAAACAAATGCTTTGGAAGAAGGGCCCCTGAAGGGGAGATAGGAAGATGTCAGCTTAGTTTATGGCCAGTGTCCACATGCAGAATATAAAAGCTATGTCATCTATATAGATGCAAGAAATTATTGCTGTTTGCTCTCACAAGCAATGATTTGTTTTATACATCTCCAGAATTATTCAATACTATTGAATTGGAATGCCATCCAAAATTGCAACAACTTTTGTTATTTATTTATTGATGCTTATTTGAACCAACCCCTTTAAAGACATTGGAAAGTTATAAATATTTGTGAAGATATTTGAGTCTGAACCAGAAAATTTTAAATCACTTTTGGCAAGGCTATTTTTTGGTCTGAAATAAATATTGCAGTTATTTATAAAGTTGTCATTCATAAACCATTGCTTAAGAATATGCCTACTATAGCATGCTATAAAGAAATAACCATCAATGAATCAATGAATGAAATATGCCCATTCTTCATACAATTCTACACATATCTGGGATTATATGCAGAACTCTAATTCATATGAATATGATAATATTATATCTGTATTGATATGAAAAGGCAAAGCTCTTTATTCTAATAAATAAATTCTTTTTATTATTACACCCCAAATCCCCACTTGAGAGGAAAAATTTACATAGAATTATGGAATATGTGGAATTTATGTGGAGGATTTGTGGTTCATCCATTCCTTTAGACACTCACTCGTCATTGTTGGTTGAAACCAGACCATGGGATAGTGGAGGTTCAAATCAAATTTCCTTCGTAGTCTGTTTCCCAGCATTGCCTTTTGGTGTTATAATGTTAATTTTTGTGGTGAGGAACTATAAGAAGTAGTATATGTGTACATACATAGTTTTGGAAGTTTCTAAACTTCATATGTAAAGATATATACTATATGACTGTATATAAGTATATAAAATTATATATAGAGATCTCCACCAGTGTATGCCAATGCCAGTATATACCTACTCTTTCACTGAGAGCCCTGTGATCTAAAATTCCATACAAGAAAAACATTTTCTCAATTAATGAAAGAGTAAAATATCGAGTAACATCACATACAAGATTTTACTTGCTATGAAATGCTTAGAGTGTGGCTAATACAGCCTAATTTAGCAGAGTCCATATGTCTCAGCACTTAGTCGAGCTGATGAGAGATTTAACAGTCTTTAGTGGAAGCTGGGGTAACATCCACTAATACCACACTGTTTAATTTATTGTTACTCTAGAATACATTTTAAAGTCTGGGCTAATCCTCTTTCATTTTGTTCTTTTTTTCTCTCTAAATATTTTTTCCTATCATTGTATCTCACCCTTTAAGTTTACTCATGGCTGAAATGACCTGTTTTCATCTCTGTGTATGGTTTCTTTAAATCTGCTTTGCCTAGGGAAGTCTAGTTTATGCCTGTTGTCCCAGCATATTATTTCATTTTCAGGAGTGTCCAGGTTCAGATCATAAAGTATACACAGTTAGTCCCCTACATATGAACTTTCAAGTTGGGAACTTTCAAAGATGTGACTACGTGGCCAGCCTCTGTGTGCCAGCCATTGAACTGTTCAGTTCAGTTTAGTCGCTCAGTCGTGTCCGACTCTCGCAACCCCATGAATCGCAGCACGCCAGGCCTCCCTGTTCATCACCATCTCTCAGAGTTCACTCAGTCTCATGTCCATCGAGTCAGTGATGCCATCCAGCCATCTCATCCTCTGTCGTCCCTTTCTCCTCCTGCCCCCAATTCCTCCCAGCATCAGAGTCTTTTCCAATGAGTCAACTCTTCTCATGAGGTGGCCAAAGTACTAGAGTTTCAGCTTTAGCATCATTCCTTCCAAAGAAATCCCAGGGCTGATCTCCTTCAGAATGGACTGGTTGGATCTCCTTGCAGTCCAAGGGACTCTCAAGAGTCTTCTCTTTTCAAGGTACTGTACTATAAGATTTAACATGCTTATTTTTTGTGTTTTTATGTATGTATTATTTATGTCAAAAGCATTATAAACCTATCACAGTACTATATACCTGTAATATATACGAACTAGGTCTACTCTGAGTGTGTTCATAAATCCAGCTTGTAAGTTCAACTAGTTTAGCTAGATACCCAACCAACACAATACCTAGTTCGTGTGAAGGGAACTTACTGTAGGTCCCAGTTCTGTCCGTTTTGTTCTTGCCCACAGCGCTCGCCGTCCCCTGACCGTCCTGCCTCCCAGGTATCCATCCAGCTTCACCGCCTATTCTGTTCCATCCTCCTGTATCCGTTCTTCCTCTGCCACCGTCTCCACTTTGCAGTCCCAGTGAATGTCCCCCTTCCGCTTTAAATGGCCTAAAACATGTATACTGAATAAATTAGCTAATCAGTTCTCATATGTTTTCCCCAAAATGTTTTACATTTGTTTTGTCAAAATTCAAGAAATATCTCTATTGAGATTTTCTGCTTCATTGGTTGGGATATTAGTATTATTGTTGGTTTTGACCCAGCAATAAAAATGTCTACAGTAGAACTTTTGTCTTGATTTCTAGTCCTATTAATGTCTTTGTGAAGCAAAATAAATCAATAAAGAGCTAAAATTTGATATAATTAATGATATAAATTATCTGTTTAATTCTCAAAAGTCTTTTTTTAATAACTGATTTCATTTCTACTTGGAGATCAAGTATATCGATTTAGAAAAATTTGTAGTAATATAGTCATAAAAACATTTTGTATACTTTATCTTTTCTCAGCTGAAGTAAAGAAAAGTTTGGTTTAAGTGGGACAAACCCTTTAGGTTATGCAGAGTGTTAAAATATAACTCCTATCCATATGTCTTAATAGTCTGGAATGCTATTTATTTGATATACTTAATAATCATCTAAAGATGGCCACTTTCCATCTTTAAGAGTTTCTACTTAGTCAAAGTAGGAGAGGATGGAGTGTATCCAAAATGAGAAGCTGAACCTAGATGGAAAAAACCATGATTACCACTGAGATCCTAGCAGCTGCTTTTTTTTTTTTTTAAGTCCTCCATTTCACCATGTTGATTTTAAAGAAAAATAAACTTAGGGCTTCTTTTTTGCTCTGGAGATTAGCAAGATAAAAAACTTGACCCACTGACTAAGCGCTTGATAGCACGAACACATAAAAGCATCAAGCACTAACCTTTTAGGATTGAATGTTACCAAATAAACAGCCGGATACTGCTGGTGTTAACACCTATTATTGTGTTGCATTAGTTTTATGGATACAATAAACCCTCCTGGATGATGAACATTTTGTAATTCAAAGAATGACTCATGGAAAAATATAGTTTTCATTTACTAAAGTGCTGTAGGTTTGGATTTAGAAATGTCTTGCTGTGAAATTGATTCAATTTGAATGGCAATCCAAAACTACAATAAATGTTAAAAATGTACGAGTATGTTTTGCTTCTTTTGTCTATTTGGGAAAACAGAAGCAAACAAATATAATAATGTTTCTAGGACCCACTGCACAGTTATATCTTATTACATAAGTAAGCATTACCTAAAACAGTCATGATATCACTTCTGTTTGTGCAACAAATAAACATAAATGAAATAAAGTCAGTTTCTAACAGGTGTTAGATGGCATCTAATAAAGCATTGCAACTAAAGTTCATTCTGTCAAAAACTTTTTTGAATGTTTGTATATCTTGATTTGAGTTTCCCTGGTGGCTCAGTGGTAAAGAATCCACCTGCCGATGTGAAAGATGCAGATTTGATTCCTAGATTAGGAAGATCCCTTGGAAAAGGAAATGGCAATCTGCTCCAGTATTTTTGCCTGGGAAATCCAATAGACAGAGGAGCCTGGTGGGTTATGGTCCATGGGTTTATGAAGAGTTGGGCACGACTTAGCAACTAAACAACACCGACACCTAATGGGACAACATCTGGATTTTTTGTTAT
This sequence comes from Madoqua kirkii, assembly GCA_006408675.1. Taxonomy (NCBI): domain Eukaryota; kingdom Metazoa; phylum Chordata; class Mammalia; order Artiodactyla; family Bovidae; genus Madoqua; species Madoqua kirkii. The sequence goes on along the minus strand of SJYC01117077.1, from coordinate 13,037 downwards.
TGTTTAGTCACTAAGTCATGTCCGGCTCTTTGTGACCCCACGGACTGCAGCATACAAGGCTCCTCTGTCCTTCACCATCTCTTGGAGCTTGCTCAAACTCCATGTCCATTGAGTCAGTGAAGCCATCCAACCATCTCATCCTCAGTCACCCCCTTCTCCTCCTGCCCTCAATCTTTCCCAGCATCAGAATCTTTATCTCCTTGCTATCCAGGGGAATCTCAAGCACCACAGTTTCAAAGCATCAATTCTTCAACACTCAGCCTTCTTTATGGTCCAGCTCTCACATCTGCACATGACTTCTGGAAAAACCATAGCTTTGACCATACAGATCTTTGTTGGCAAAGTGATGTCTCTGCTTTTTAAAATGCTGTCTAGGTTTATCCACTGCAGATGGTGACTGCAGCCATGAAATTAAAAGACGCTTGTTCCTTGGAAGAAAAGCTATAACCAACCTAGACAGCATGTATGGATGTGAGAGTTGGACCATAAAGAAAGCTGAGTGCCAAAGAATTGATGTTTTTGAACTGTGATGTTGGAGAAGATTCTTGAGAGTCCCTTGGACTGCAAGGAGATCGAACCAGTCCATCCTAAAGGAAATCAGTCCTGAATATTCATTGGAAGGACTGATGTTGAAGCTGAAACTCCAATACTTAGGCCACCTGCTGTGAAAGACTGACTCCTTGGAAAAGACCCTGATGCTGGGAAAGATTGAAGGCAGAAGGAGAAGGGGATGACAGAGGATGAGATGATTGGATAGCATCACCGACTCGATGGACATGCATTTGAGCAAGCTCTGGGGGTTGGTAGTGGACAGGGAAACCTGGCATGCTGCCGTTTATGGGGTTGCAAAGAGTTGGACCCAACTGAGCAACTGAACTGACTTATAGGTTTGTCATTGCTTTCTTCCAAGAAGCAAGCATCTTTTAATTTTGTAGATGCAGTCACCATCCACAGTGATTTTGGAGCCCAAGAAAATAAAATCTGCCAGTTTCCACTTTCCCCCCATCTATTTGCCATGAAGTAATGGGACTGTTGGATTTCCCTTGTGGCTCAGCTGGTAAAGAATTTGCCTGCAGTGCGGAAGACCTGGGTTCGATCCTTGGGTTGGGAAGATCCCCTGGAGAAGAGAAAGGTTACCCACTCCAGTATTCTGGCCTAGAGAATTCCATGGACTGTATAGTCCATGGGGTTGCAAGGAGTCAGACACAACTGAGTGACTTTACTTCACCTCAATGGAGCTATATGCCATGATTTTAGTTTTCTGAATGTTGAGTTTCAAGCTACCTTTTTCACTCTCCTCTTCCACCCTCATCAAAAGGCTTTTTAGTTTCTCTTCATTTTCTACGTTAGAGGAATTCTTTAAAGTATCTTATAAAGCCATACCTGAGGATTCTCCAGGTGATTCTTTGAAGATAATTCTAAACCAACACAGTTAGACAGAATCAGTTTAAACTCAGAATCTGTACTTTGCTTTTATCTGATCTCAAGAATGGAATTAAAAGCCTTAAGCAATCACCTACCACTAATGATTTTCTCATTTCTTCTTGAGGATTTAATTAGATGAGACTCTAAGGAGCATAAAGACTTGTTGGTCATCCCAGCAAGGCAGCAGTTAGAGGAAATGATTTCTTAACAGCAAGAAATCTTTCTTTGGGATCTTAAAACTAGAGTAGTTCTCATCATTCTGGATTTTAGGATGCATGAATGACTTTCAAAGACTCATTCATTGCAATGGTTTACTTTGAATGCATTCCCAGAAAAATATTTGTTTGAGTTCTGAAGGTTAAATTTTTTAAATGTTCACACAGCAAACATAACTTAATCTTCCCCTATGGGAGATGGTTAACTCTAAATCACACTAAATTTAATTGTAGCAGGTCCTCATAAAACCATACACCTTTTTCAAGGTTTTCAACATACATACCTTCCAATATGTATAACTGTTTATATGTAGAAATTAACAAAGAAAGAAAGCAAAAGAAAATGTGGAGTGCCAAAATAGATACATCTTAAAGTATTCTCTTTTTAGTCTGAATTTCCATGATGCTGTGACTGGGTTGTTTTTACAACAACCTTGATCTTTTTACAACAAGTTTGATCTAATCTTTGCCAAAGTTGCAACATCCAGCTATAAGCAAAGAAATACAAGAAATACAAAGATTAGAAAACTGAACTAGAGTGCCCCTTTTTCTCTGGGCAACTTAAAAATCAGTACATTTTCTCCCCCTTTAACTTTGGGAAAAGAAAAATAATACTGTATCATTGCATTTGTTTGCAACACTAAATCTCAGCTGAAAAAAAAAAGCAGTACAGTACCATTTTCCCATTCCAGTGTAATTTCTATATACAGATCATCTTCAATATTCCACTCTTTCTTGAAAGTATGCTTTGATAATCCAGTCAACAGAGTTGCCATTCTAATATGTTACCTTAGAGAAGCCACAGGTAACTTTGCTGTATAACAAGTTACATAGTCACACAGCGGAATGTTATTCAGCAGCTGGTTCAGAGTTTGATGGTTTATAAATTGTGCAAATATCTGAGATTTGCAGATGAAAGATACTATTATGTTATTTCCATGAATGTACGATTATTTAAAATACTGTGGTGTAACCCAGGCCTGCAAGAATCTATTAAGTTAACATTATGCATTCTTTGGGTTTTGAGGTTTCTGAAACTCATCCATCATTCAGTGCAATTGACATTTATAAATACCACAAAGGCTAACGATCAGGCGGCTTTGTTTCATTTCTCTGCCACTCCCTCTCCCTCTTCCTTTTCCACCATCTTCCTGACCTCTGTAACCAATCATGACTTCTTTATAGTCATTTGAAAAACAGTGTTGAAATGTTTATACACAATCGATTTGTAATTAATTGGAAATGACTTTATGGGGCTGTCTGATGCCCGCTGGTAAGGAAAGCCTGGGTTATGTCTAATGGGTTTCTTTCCACCTCGTTCAGCTATAATGTGTGACGAAAAGATTGCAAATGAAGATGGACCGTGTAATGAATTACGGCTCTCCAGATGGACATGAAGGACAGGGAACAAAAGGCTTTCGTCTGAAAGGATGCTCCGTAGAACAAAGTCACAGGTACCACTTTTTAATTTTTCACATGATTTTGAAAGGTTCTTTGGCCTTTATACCACTTTCAACAAAAGTTTTATGTAATGAAGAGAACCAAATGAATGACAGTTTTAAGAGAGATCTGAATGGAGGGTTTATTTTCAAAGCAACTTTAGCTGTGTTCAGTTTCATCTCCCATGAGTCTGCTTCTAAGAACACTCATGTGTGCTCCATACATGTTTTATCCAACACCTTGCAAAGCATTTTCTTAAAATGTAAGTCTTGGCAACATTTTGCCTATTGACTCAAAGCCTAAAGTGATAATTAACTCAAAAGACCATTATGATGTATGGAAAAATCATTGTGCATTGGAAAAAAGCCAACAAAGAGACATTATTTAGTGAGACAGTGTAGAACCAGGAGAGTGAAGATAGATGGGTTGGATTGCAATCTCACACTGACATTTGATGTCTATTTATTTATTTGCTTTTCATTTTTACATTTCTTTCCTTGCCCTTCCTTCCTACCTCCCTCCCTTTTGCTCCTTCTTTTAGAAATATTTATTAAGAATGTCCTATGTGCTAGACTTAACTTTTCATACATTGGAGAAGGAAATGGCAACCCACTCCAGTATTCTTGCCTGGAGAATCCCAGGGACAGGAGAGCCTGGTGGGCTGCAGTCTATGGGGTCACACAGAGTCAGACAAAACTGAAGCGACTTAGCAGCAGCAGACTTATACCAGAGAGAAAAAATTAATGGGTCCTGATGAACAGGCTTTAGGGTCTATTGGAGAGAGACATTAATCAAATAATTGTTTCACTGAAAATGTATAATTGCCGAGCAAAATATATATTCCAAATGAAAGCAACATAGCTCTATAATAGGGTTAAACAAACAAAAACAAACAAATCTAACACTGATAGCTTACAATGTTTGACATCTGGAAGTCTTGTATGAGGAGCAGCATTTGCGCTGGAATATGAAATATGTGGAATTAGCTCAGTGAAAGGAGGATGGAGAAGGAAGTAGCATATGCAAAGATCCTGTGATGGGAGGCTTATATGAATTGTGTACCAGAGAGCAGAGTGAAATGGTCAGTGGTTTAAAATGAGATTGGATAAGGAGCGTGAAAAGGTGCTCAATATAGTCGTAAAGAAAATGCAGATCAAAATGACAATGAAAATATAACCTTGTGGCTGTTATAACAAAATTAGGTAAGTTTTGGTGAGGATGTAGAGAAATTGCGCAGCTGTGCACCGTTGGTAGGAACGTAGAATGGTATAGGCACTCTGGAAAAGAGTACAGGAGTCCCTCAAAAATTAAAAATTGAACTTTCATATGATCCAGCAATCCCACTTCTGCTTGTAAATCCAAAAGGATTAAAATCAAGATACCAAAGCGATATCTACATACCTATGTCATTTGCAGCACTGTTCACAACAGCCAAGATATGGAAACAATCTCAGTGTTGATAAAGATGATGAAGAAAAGATAGTATGTATATATAATGGAATGCATGCATGCTCAGTCGCTCAGTCATGTCTGACTCTTTGTGACCCCATGGACTGTAGCCCGCCAGAGCTTCTCTGTCCATGGAATGTATTCAGTCTTAACAAAGAAGGAAATCCTACCATTTGCAACAGCATGGATGAAGCCAGAGCACATTATGCCAATGAAATAAGTAGTCATAGAAGGACAAATGTTGCCTGATTTCACTTATAGATGGTATCTAAAGTAGAAAATGGAATGGTGGTTACCAGGGACCTGGGGGGACGGGAAGAGAAATGGAGAATAGTTGCTCAATGGGTATAAAGCTTCTCATATGCAAGATGAATATGATCTAAAGACCTGCTGTGCAACATGATGCCTATAGTTAATATTGCACTGTGCATGTTCAAATATCACAAGGGGGACTTCCTGGTAGTCCAGCTGTTAGCACTCCATGCTTCCATGACAGGGTGCAACAGGTCCAGTACCTGGTTGGGGAATTAAGATCACACCGGCTGTGCAGTGCAGCCAAAAAATAAATAAATAAAATAATAAAATATATCGAGGCTAGAACTCATGTTACATGTTCTTACTACAATGAAACACAGAAGAACAGATGATACATGTATTTAGTATCTTGATTGGGCGATGGTGTCACAGATGTAGACGTGAGGCTGGATGAATAAGGAGAGATCAGATCTCACAAAAGTCTAATGGGTCATCAAACTGCTGAAGAGTTTTGAATTAGAGAATGCCAAGACTCAATTTTTTCACTGTAAAAGGGCCATTAAGTTGCAATATGGATGAAATGGAAACAAGAGTGAATGCAGAATAACTAAATGCGGAGGTTATTTCCAAGTCTAAGCAGAAGGAGGTGGGCTCCTATCCCTAATTATTGAAGCTAAATTAGAAAAATAGGGTCATCATAATGGTCTTTGGTCTGTTTCCATCTAGGACATGTTAGCATAGACATGGCTTCCCCTCTAGGAACTGACCAGAAATCAGAGCAGGCAGAATGACTGGCAGAGTTATACTGAACACATCAGGCTTAGTGCCTGTCATACCCAACAACACTTTCCAGTTAAAGCCACCCAGTCACCTGCTCAGAGAGGTCATAGTCGTAAGTTGCTCAGCTGTGTCCGAGTCTTAGCTACCCCATGGGCTGTACCCTACCAGGTTCCTCCATCCATGGGATTCTCCAGGCAAGAATACTGGAGTGGGTTGCCATTTCCTTTTCTAGGAGATCTTCCCAACCCAGGGATTGAACCCCGGTCTCCTGCATTGTAGGCAGACACTTTACCATCTGAGCCACCAGGGAAGTCATTGCTCAGAGTACAGGGAGGCAATTCTTTAATAATGACTATCAGAGTTAATCAGATTAACCTCCCAATTAAAGGTAGATCTATTTATGGGCTGATTCTTGAAGTGATCTGGTATGTGAATAGAGTGCTTGACGCCCAAGATATGACACTCCAAGTACATCTTCCTTCAAATAGTGATTCTCGATTGGAGCAACTGTACTTTCCAGGAGGTATTTTCCGTATCTGGAGACATGCTTTTTAGTCCTAGGCTAGAGGTATCAGGTATGTAAAGGACAATTGTTGTTGTTGTTCAGTCGCCCAGTCTTTGTGACCCCATGGACTGAGGCATGGACAGGGATACTAGTAAACATCCTCCAAAATGCAGGACAGCCCCCCAGCAAATAATTTTCTGGCCCCAAATATTAATAGTATGGAGGTTGAGAAATGCTGACTTCTAAGAACTGATGGAGACATCCATATTCAGGAATGTGTTCATGCATGCTGAGTCATGTCTGACTCTTTGCAACCCCACCAGGCTCCTCTGTCCATGGGATTTTCCAGGCAAGAATACTGGAGTGGGTTGCCATTTCCTTCTCCAGGGGATCTTCCTGACCCAAGGACTGAACCCACATCTCTTGAATCTCCTGCACTGGCAGGCAGGTTCTTTACCACTGGTGCCACCTAAAAGTAATATATCATGAATATGGCAGACAAAAAACAACTCCTCGTTTAGCCATGGAAACTACATGAGAAATGTGATGATTAAGGAAGACAGTCTAGACATCATCTAACAGGGTAGCAGTTATTGCAGCACCTTGGATATTTATCCGGCCTTGTAACTGATGCATGAGTGGTATGGATAGCCTGTCCGATTAAGTCAGAATGAACCCACAGAAGCAGCATCTCATCCACAAGCCTCTAAACGAAATCAAAGCAGAAGCTGGAAGAAAACCTTTGTAGCTCTTAGGATGGTTCCAGGTGTCAGCAGAGCATTTGTTTTCTCTGAGGACAAGGGATGTTGGGGGAAGCATGAAGAATGAATTCTTCCATGAACTTATTTAGCAACATCAAGTCCTTTCTCTTATGGCCCAACGCAGTCAACCGGTCTCCTAAGGGAGGAGCTTATTATTATTTAGTTCAAGCTCCAACTTCCTTCAGAGATTGAAAACTATCTCTCAGATATTTGAGTACAAGAGCATTCTGCATAGAAGTCTGTCTCGAGTCTTCCCTTCTCTACTGTCCTATCTGTTGTGCTGAAAGCAGATGCTGGCCAGCTCCCTAAAGTGAGATCTGCATTGTAAAGGCTCTGCATCCAGACAAAATTTTGTTCAAATCCCAGCTCAACCACTAGTTAGATCTGTGGCTGTGAACACACTCCTTAGTCTTTCTGAGCCTTAGTTTCATGGTCTGTGCAATGTAGTTAATATCCCATCCTAAGCACGTGATAATTAAATGAGATAATAGAAAATGCATGGGCCTTTCGCCTGCATAATTTTTAAAAAATTTATCCTAATTTCTGATTTGGAAAAGCAGTCAAAGTGAGAAAAGTAAAATACATGCTGTGCTAGAAGCATTTGGACACACATAGGTTATTTAACCACTTCACATAGACATGACATTAAATTGAGATAACTTGTAAGACATGATACAGTGATCTAGCTTCACTGCTTACTGGCAGTCTTTTTATCATCTTTTTCATTTTCATTTCAAAAATGTCTTATTCCCTTCCTGTCCTCCTTCCATATCACGCATCTCTGGGAAACCCAGCCCAAGGCGACACATATCTGATGCTCAAAACTGCATGTTGAATTACATAAGCAAAGCATCCCTTTGCTTTTCCTATGACTTACCTTTCTTATATAATCACAGCAACATCAACTTCTTCTGTCATAAGGCTCCTAGGGTCATTCCCAATGCCTTTGGCATACATTATTTCCTCAGAAATAGGGTAAATAATTTTTAGCCATTTGAATATATATTTCAGATTCTACCAGCAAGCAAAAAAACTGACTCCTATTCTGAACTATTATTCAAAGTAATGAATAACTTTAGATGTCCTCATTAATGTCCTTCCTCATTAATCTTCCTCAATAATATGAATAGTATTAGCATTTCCATTTAAGGAAATGCAGACCGTATGTCATTCACATTGGAGTAAAAGCAATTCTAAGAAAAATATTATAAAATCAGATAAAAAATGTGATGTTGTATGTCACATTGTTTTAAATATTAAAGTAGCAAAATCTTCCTAGTTCTAAATTCAGGATGTTCGGGATATTTAAATTGGTCTTCATAGTTTCTATAAAAGAAAACTTTTAAATTCACTCCTTTTATAGATCTTGAATGGCCAGATAAAAATCAGAACTCAAACCAATTCCCACCATCTCTGATGTAAGCTCCCATTCTGTGAGCTGGATGACTTAATGGAAGGCTGGGGCAGATCAGTTTACTGTAGCACAAGGTGTCTCTGTCCCATGATTTTTGTCCCTGCATTCGCAGCAAGTCCAGTCATATATCACACGCCTACTTCGGCTGTAACTGGAGACAACTGATGTACAATAGGGCTGAAAGAAAGGTACGTTTTCAGCCAGGGAACTTTGTAACAGATCCTGCTTCATCTAGTGTTGCCACACAAAGTACCCCCATTCCATCCTTCCGAAAAGGGCTTGAGTGATTGAAAGGGGAAAAAACAAAGCAGAATAGGGTGGGAATGTCTGAGAGTCTGGCCACAACATTCCAAGTGTGATGTAACTTAAATCTTGGAATATTCTAATTTTATTTTTTAACTGGTAAAAGAAATTTACAAGAAAATTGTGTGTGTGTGTGTGAATTTTCACTAGTTTCCCTCAAAAGCTAGGATGTTTCAAAGACTCAAGATGTTAAAACTTGGAACTTAATACAATTAATTTTGAATTTGGAATCAGTTCAAAATGTTGACTTATGAATCAAGGCAACATTTGGAATATTGAATCTTGATTAAAATGAAAGGAAAGAATGTTACTATTCTTTTCTGATAAGAAAAGTGTAAGAAAAGTCATCTGCACAAATTCACAAAATATGTTAGTGCTAAAGATGGGTCATCAAAATGCTTTTGAATGACCCATTTAATGAGACTTGCTGTCATGGCGGTTTGAATATTGAATATGAAAGAAAGCTAGGAGACTTCTTTTGTTGAGAGTCCCTCAGCCCATGGAAAGCAGACTTGGGTGAAAATGCCGACACGTTCCTTGGCAATTATATCTGACTTCCTCTTCACTGAGGATACAGAAGATCAGAGAGGCAGAAAGCAGGTAAACCAGATAGCTCTTGGCTTAAGTAGTACTTTCGTGATATTTGTGAGTTTCAATTTTCCGTGGCTCTCTTTCTCAGAGACATTAGACAGCTACCCTTTAATCTTTTCCTGGGCAGCTTTAATCTTTCTCCACTTAGCCATTTCTAAATTGGGGATAACATCAATACCATGAGGATTAGCTAAGCATATTTGTAGGTACTTAACAATCAGTGTAGGATTTTTTTTTTTAACTTTTCAAAATGTCCCTTGAACATTGAATGTCATCTCTTATGGAGCTGATCAAGTTAACTGTCTCCTAAGAGTGAATTGTTCATGAAGTGAAGATGAAAAACTCAAATACTTCAGAATGGTGGCTTTGAAAAAAAGATTTCATTACATGGCTCCCTATTATCCTGGGAGAGTATGTCTAACAACAAAGTTTGGAGAGAGGGAAAGAAAAAAGAATGGGATCTATTTTAACTGGCACAGTAAGAAATGGTGAGACTACCCATGAGAAGTCACAGGTCTATAAGATCCTGAGCTCATAGGCTACCACAAAGAAATGGACATTTATTCTTTTATCAGCCTGCTACTAAGCTGGCTGCTATTTTTAGCCAATTCTTTAATGCAGGATGCTTACAAGTCTGCTGGGATTTCACAGGGACACTGGGGGCCTTCTTGAAAATAAGTAGTCCTGCATTCCTCAGCACTTCAAGTATCAACAGACTTCAGAAGCTTTCACTCCTAGATATCAGTTCATTCAAATATTCTACTACAGGATCCACCGGTTACAGGAACATCACTGATTGCTTTAAGCCACTCTATGGCCCCAAACACTAGTTAACATGGGGAAAATAAGAGTCGCTCACATCATGTAAAGCATTCTTCATCTTATGAACAGATTCAGTTAGCAACTCAGCCCCTTAATAAGTGAGCTCTTGATTCAGTTACCAGGCACCACAGCCCTAATCAGGTGCATGATGGCTACATATTATGAAGTTTCCTTACAGGTTTGACCTCTCTGGAGGTCATGGACTTAGCATTGAAGATAGTTAGCTCCCCACATGATCCTGCACTCCCTCTCCTGGCAATATATCTGGAGAAAAGCATGATCTGAAAGGATACATGAATTCCAGTGTTCATTGCAGCACTGTTTATAATACTCAAGACATGGAAGCAACTGAAATATTAGCCCATAGAGAGAGGGATGATAAAGATGTAATACATATATACAATGAAATATTACTCAGCCAATAAAAAGAAGCTAAGACTTCTGTGATGGAAAAAATGGCAATGATCTGCATAAGAAGTTTTGTGAGCAAGAAAGGTTTAACAAGGACCTAGAAGAAATAAAAAAGAGTCATCATCTAATGAATAATACAATAAATGAGATCAGAAACACCCTGGAGGCAACAAATAGTAGAATAACAGAGGCAGAAGATAGGATAAGTGAAATAGAGGATAGAATGGTAGAAAAAAGTGAATCAATGAGGAAAAACGAAAAACGAATTAAAAGAAATGAGGACAACCTCAGAGACCTACAGGACAATATGAAACGCTCCAACATTCGAATTATAGGAGTCCCAGAAGAAGAAGACAAAAAGAAAGACCACGAGAAAATACTGGAGGAGATAATAGTTGAAAACTTCCCCAAAATGGGGAAGGAAATAATCACCCAAATCCAAGAAACCCAGAGAGTGCCAAACAGAATAAACCCAAGGCGAAACACCCCAAGACATATATTAATCAAATTAACAAAGGCCAAACACAAAGAACAAATATTAAAAGCAGCAAGGGAAAAACAACAAATAACACATAAGGGGGTCCCCATAAGAATAACTGCAGACCTTTCAATAGAAACCCTCCAGGCAAGGAGGGAATGGCAAGACATACTTAAAGTGATGAAAGAGAATAACCTACAGCCAAGACTACTGTACCCAGCAAGGATCTCATTCAAATATGAAGGAGAAATAAAAAGCTTTACAGACAAGCAAAGGCTGAGGGAATTCAGCACAACCAAACCAGCTCTCCAACAAATTCTAAAGGATAAACTTTAGACAGGAAACACATAAAGGGCGTATAAACCCGAACACAAAACAACATAGCTAATGGCTACAGGAGCATACTTATCAATAATCACCTTAAATGTAAATGGACTGAATGCTCCAACCAAAAGGCAAAGACTGGCTGAATGGATACAAAAACAAGATCCCTATATATATTGCCTACAAGAGACCCACCTCAAAACTACAGACACATACAGACTGAAAGTGAAGGGCTGGAAAAGGATATTCCATGCACATAGTGCCTTTTTAGTGGATCCAAAGTCTTCATCTGCTGATGATGGCCTATGATCACTATGTGGCCATCTGTAAGCCCTTGCATTATTTGGTGATCATGAGGCAGAAGGTGTGTGTTGCGCTGCTGGTGGTGTCCTGGGTTGAAGGTTTTCTACACTCAATTATTCAACTTAGTACTATTTATTGGCTCCCATTCTGTGGCCCAAATGTCATTGATCACTTTATGAGTGACATGTTTCCTTTACGGAAACTCGTCTGTACTGACACCTATGTCATTGGCATCTTAGTTGTGGCCAGTGCAGGACTGATTTGCTTTATCATGTTTCTGCTCTTACTCGTCTCCTATGGAGTCATCCTGCACTTTCTGAAGAATCTGAGTCAGGAAGGGAGGCAGAAAGCCCTCCAGACCTGTGGTTCCCACATTACTGTGGTTGTCTCTTCTTAGTCCCTTGTATTTTTATGTATGTGAGACCTGCTAACAGCTTTCCCATTGATAAATCATTGACCATGTTTTACACAGTCATAAGCCCCATGCTGAATTCATTAATCTATGCTCTAAGAAACTCAGACGACAAATGCTATGAAGGAACTCTGGAGAAGAAACAGCATATCTTGAAGCAAATAAGCTTGACATTCACCATGAAGAGGTTCATATAACTTTAGGGCCCATCTGCTTAGAACCAAAAGACTCTTAAAATGGATTCACCTATCTCATTCATTTAAAGCACTTTTATAATTATAATAATTAACTGTACAATTGGGTTACTAATATGCTTCTCTGGTAAAATGTCAGCTCTGTATATAGCATTTGGTTATCACTTTTCCTAGTAAGGTATAATATGTATAAGAAGGAAGTTGATAAAACTATATAATAAGTAAAATATTTACAATTTCAATGACTTTAATCAATTTATTCATTTATCTTTAAAATTATTTTCTGAGACTTAGTTTTATTTTTTAGTGTTATTCTTGTCATTTTTGTCCATTCTTTTTTTTAAAAAAAATTTTATTTTTTATTTAATGCTTATTCCATTTCACAGTACTGCATTGGTTCTGCCATACATTGACATGAATCAGCCACAGGTGTGGACGATCTCCCCATGTTAAAGCCCCCTCCCACAGGATAGATCACATCCTGGGCCACAAAGCTAACCTTGATAAATTCAAAAAAATTGATAGAAGTTTTGTAACTGGACACATACCCTATAGCTACTTCAAATATTAGAATGTGAGATAGTGGCTTAGTCCATGTATTTCTGATTACCAGTAACATTGATTCAGGATCTTTGGTGTCACAAAATTAGCATTTACCATTGCCCAGAATTATACATGTTAAGAGGTTAAGTTATATAAGTTTAGGATAATTCAAAGATTTACCTATAAAAGGCTTTATTGATTCAATTTATCAACTGTTACTTTGTATGGTTAATCATACTATAGAATAAGAAATATTTTGAGTTATTTTTACTTTATTCTTTGGATCCCAGATAATGATAAAATCTCTACAGGTAGCTCTAGTATGAAAGGATACTGAACTTCAACTCTAATCAACTTTTATATCAAAACCCCCCTAAGAATGAAAGAATTAAGCTAAAAACTTCTGGCCCAT